>JSYW01001205.1:0-10958 GCA_000787475.1 Lentinus polychrous | reverse complement strand
TACACGTTCTGAGCAGCTTGGGTGGCCTGAACGTGTGCCTGATGTTGAGCCAAATGGTGATTGTATGCGGCAGCATCATGGAAGGCCCTCGTTCCCTTCGGCTGGGAAGGAACGAGTCCACCATACGGCCGCTTGGGGTCAGTAGCAGGAGTTGCCGACGACGAAGGGGGCTGGGAGATAGCTGGACCCGTAGGCTTCCCAGGCACAAAGTCATCAGAAAATGCCGGTCGCACTCAGTAGTATCGCGAGTACTCACCGTCCATGGTTTGGTGAACTTCTCACCGGTAATGAATGGATGCATTCGTGCTTGCTGAGGTGACCAGCGTTGCATGGGGTCCATATTCAGGAGACCTTGGACGAAGTCGATGAATGCGGCTCGGTTGTTCATTTCTATCAGCACATGATATCAGACCCCGAGGGCGAGTTAATTATACAAGTCCAAATCTTACCCTTTTCGACTTCGTGGGCCTGCCGAGACGTAGATTTGAACGTCGGCATTGGGGCTTGCTGGATGATCTCCGGCAATGAATTCGCCTTGAAGTATTGCTTCCCAGGCTGTTCGTTTGTGTTGTGCTCACGAGAGTACTGTTCAATACTCTTGAGCTTGTACTTCTTCTGCCCGTATGCGTCCGTGTACGAGTCGAAAAATTGACCCGTCTGCTTGCCCATATCGAGCATGTACTGAGGAGGATACCTGACGAACATGCATCATGTCAGTTACAATGCCACAGCGCCAGGAGAACAGCGGGGCGAAGTAAACCGGACGTACCCAAGCATCTCCACTATACGGGTGATCTGATTATACTCGCTCGTTCCAGGGAACAGGGGAAGACCAAGGAAGAGTTCGACGGCAATACAGCCCAACGACCACATGTCGATCGCCGCCGTGTACGGAATCCCGAGCAGGACTTCGGGAGACCGATAGAACCTTGACTGGATATAGGTGTACACCGTCTGCCGTTCATGACAAGCCGAACCAAAGTCAATCACTTTGATTTGCGGCGACTGGAGACTGAAGAGCATGGAGCGCGTTAGGGCAAACAGGCGTTTAGAGAGCTGACTGAACCTACGATTTCAGGAGGATATTTTCGGGCTTCAGGTCACAGTGTATCAGCCGAGCTTCTTTCAATACCGTCAAGGCATCCAATAGCTGGGCGGTGAAGACCTTGACCAATTGCGTGCTGAGACCTTGGAACTGATTCTGCTTGATAAGCTCGTATAGGTTGGAGGAGAGCAATTCAAAGACAAGGCACAGGTGATTCTTGTGTATGAACGAATCTCGAAGCCGCAGAATGTGGTGCTCGTCATGAGGATCACATTGGTTGTTCAACTGGGGAAACAATCCGGTCCATCATCGGCACAACCGCTTTCGGAGATGTGATAGACATACCAGCTCGAGTATCGTAACCTCCATCATACTCTGGTTGAAGTACGCGGGCTTATTTTTGACCACTTTCACGGCGACGACTTCGTGCGTCTTCATGTTCTGACATTTCACGACCTGTCCGAACGTGCCTTGGCCAAGAATATCGAGAATAAGGTATCTGCGAGCGGCTATGAGAATACGGAAGTGTGCGGCAGTGATGAAACTTACTTGTGATCCTCATCCGTCCCCAGCCAATCATTGACGTAGAGGATATAGTCGTAGTCCTCGTTGTCGTAGCCGTCATTGTGCGCAGGTTTGCTAGGCTTCGTCAGCACACGCCGGGGGTTATGGGCCGACTCGTATTTGAACTGAGGGTTGCATATGTGATAAGTTTCGACGATGTTTGTCGTCAACTGCCTAACGGGCTGTGACAAATATCACGTGTCATCATCAATGGGTGTTTGAATTAATTATAGCCTATGAACACGCACCGAGAGATATGTGCCGGTAGAGTCCATGCGACGCCCCGACGGCTGAGGATTCACATACGGACGCAAGTCGCGCTGATCTCGTACCCGTTTCAGACCAGAAGCACGCCGTTTGGGAGGGGCTACCTCCACCGCCATGGGTTGATGGTCCTGCCCGTAGAAATGAGCCGGAGATGGTTGTGATGAATGGGCATAAGACAAGGGAGTTGCCGGCTGTGAAATAGAAGTTCTCTGGGACCGCTGAGCGGTGAGACCTTGAGACGTGGACGGAGCTGGGCTGGTAGTCTCCATTGGGTATGGCGGAGAGTAGATCGAAGTCGTAGGTAATGCGGACGAAGGGGAATATGCTGTAGCAGGCATGGGGGGCGTAACCACCTCGCTCTTAGCCTGAGATTGGGCCCGTGAATGTGATTGATAAGCAGAAGGGAATGGTCGTTGTTCAGAACTTGTGGGAGAATATGGGTATGAGTTGGTTGGAGGCGAATTGTATTGGCTCTGTTGAGGAGAATACGGGTCTAGCAGCGCATGAGGCTGATTTGTTCCGCGAAGTGGTGAACGCGCCGCCCGGGACGAGGTACTCGAATCGTACTGTGTGTGCGATCTCTTTGGAGGATGCGCAGGAGGGGGACCAGGAAAATATGCATCCTGATACGGGTCTGGGGCACTGGCGCCAGCGGAATTGGGGTTGGAGCCCGTACCTGGCATTGAGGCCGATTGGTGGTATGCGACGCTGGACGGGTAGAGCGACGTCTGCGAGAGGCCTGCGGGGGTGTGCCTTTGGCTTGCGGAGGTGTTGTCTACGCTAAGTGCGCCCTCCAAATCGTCTTGCATTGGATGGCGACGCCCCCGTGAGCCCGATGTGCCGCTGACAGCGCCGCCAAGAGATGCACTACGGGATAAATGGGAGTTGCCAGAGGAGAGATAGGGGAGCGAATTGATTGAGTACTGCTGGTCCTCGTCCACGAGCTGAGAAATCCTGGGCTGCCTGGACGAGCCTGGTGACTGGTGGGTTGCAGGTAGACGGTTGCCAGAAGCGCCAGGCTGGGGCGGTGGAAGTTGGTTTTGGTTCTGAGAGTAAACGTAGCCCGAGGCCTGTGCGGCAGCCTGAGCAGCCTGGGCAGACGAAGAGAGGGCGTCGGGGGGCAGCTGGGTATGCCAACGAGGGAGGTCAAAGTCGTCGGTGGTGCCGGTCATGTAGGCCAAGATCTCTGGTTCTGACATGTATTTGCAAGTGGCGGCCCTTCGTCGGCAAGACTGCTCGTCGCCGTGGACGTCGTGGAGGGTGTTTGAAGAGGATAGGAGGGGTCGTCAGCAACGACGACGGTGGTCAGAGGGCAAGACGCAGAATGCAATTTAGTACGCTGACCGATCGAGGATAGTCAGCGCCGGGCGCGCAGCCTGGCAGTGGCTTGGGTGGAAGCGTTCCTTGCTCTCGGCTATCGCGTAGATATCATCGATGATTTCGTCGATATTTCCGTCTAGCTGTACATTGCTTTCCCTGACACAATCATACACCAATTCTATACTACTTAGTGCTATCTATGTCGCTGACTCGAAACCAAGCTATGCGCCGCGCACCCCAGCACGTTGTCCGGGTCAGATGAGCATCTACCTCCGCACGGTCATCACACGCATCAGGCCGACGGCGGTTCCAAAGACCTCAACTCCTCCACGACCGCCTTTTCAATCGCGAGCAACAGTTTTGGCCCATCTCCCATCGCCAGGAAAGACGGAGGCACATCCACAGACAGAAAAATCTGTTTCTTGAACCGTCGGGCTACAAGAGGCGAACCAGACACACATGACGCAGACAGTGCGAGAAGGGGAAGCCATTGTTAGCGCAGGTCTGCCCAGTAAGGAGAACACATCTCACCTAATCTCTGTGCCATGGGCAGAGCCGTATCAGAGCTCGACGCTCGATACAGCGAAGTCGCCGCGGGAGGAATAGCCACCTGAGCAACCATGAGTGCCTCAAAGACGCTCCGACAACAGCATCATTCATGTATCACGCTACTCAAAAGACCACTTACGTTCTGTCCCGGTGGCATCGCGCAAGCCCAATCTTTCAACAGAAATCCCCGCAACGGGACAAGATGAGCATTTTCGGCAGACTCTTCGGTCGCACCAACCCATATCATGTAGGAGCCCGTCAGCTGCGTTACCTGCAGGCCCAATGCGGGAAGGTATGGCTCTGGAGACGGGATATACTTCGTCGCGACGTGTATTCCGCCTCCTGTCGCTCCTGTCGTTGTGCTTGCCATGGATGCCATGGACGTCAAGTCGGACTGTTGGAAGTTGTTCGAAGTTGGAACCCGCTCAGTACGCGATAGACGCTCGCCATATATGGCGTATATAGTTGAAGTTGATGTCAGCTGCGCGGTCGCGACGCGTCTTGTTCAACTCCAAACTTCGCGACGACCACAGCCGACATGACCAGAGAAACAACGCAGCCCACACAGGTACCTACCAGTGGTGGGGGGATCCATCCCGACGGTCTGGTGTATTGTCACCATGGTACTTTAGCCGCGAAACGTACAAGTAACAGTGCAGCCAATCCGAACCGGTACGCACATATAGGCCTGCAGTCGAATGGCATTTAAATCCACGACATTTCATGACAGAGAATACTATGGCTGCCCAAAGCCATTTAGCGCAACGGACCGCTGCAGGTACTTCGGTGAGTGTCAGAATTAGGAGGTAATCAGGGCAGTGTTGTACTTATCCACTTGCAGCCTGGGCTGATCAGCTCAAGCAACAGAGCATGGAGGGGCGGCCGCCATCGTCGCAATTCGCCTCTCCTTCCAAGCTCCAGCCAGAACCTGCGAGAGCAATGCCGATGAATATAAACTCGTCCCCCCTGAAGCGAACCCGAGCCGACACAGGAGAACAAGAACCGCCGTCGACTCCGACTGCCAAACGTCACCAGGCAGAGCCGACCTCTTCCCAATCCAGAAGCAAGCTCACGCCTGCAGAACGGGAAAAACGGTTGGCTAATATTCTGGCTGCGCGTGGCGACGATCCCGGGCACACCAGTAGTCAGGATATACAATTACAGTCGGAGTCTCACCTTGCAAAGCAAGAGCCGTTCGTATCTTCATCTAGGCTCCCGAGCCTCACATTGGCTCTTGAACATGCTCGCTATGAACCAAATTCGCAGCCGGACCCTCAGGCTGCCAGCGCGGATTCCATGGTTCAAAGGGAGCTTGCCATACAGACGGACCCAACAGATGAGGATTTCGACGACGGGTACACGTACTACCCGTCCCAACTGAGCTACGTGACTCAGGATAGCGAGCGTTCAGTCTCTCGATACCTTGCTTCCGGCTCAACTATCTCATCCCGAGTACCCGGTACGAGCCACGGGAAAACTCCCGGTGCCATATCAGAACAATTGTTTCCTGAACAGTGGGCAGAGGACCCAGATCCGCGGATGCGGACTCCTTCCACCTCTCGAGGACAGCGAGATCCACATGCACACGATGGGAATCGTTTTGACGAAGAGAGGAGCATGCTCTTGACCCCGCCGAGTACTTCCCAACCGGAACATGCCAGACGTATCGCTGGGCGTGCTCCTGTTAATGGCGGTGACGATGAGCAGCAGGAAGAGTGCACACCGTCTACATCGAAGGGTAAAGAAAGGGAGATCCCTGCAAGGTGGCAGAATGGAATGGTCTTGTCGGATCCAGTAAGGAGTCAACTTGATCCAGTCTCCGACACTGATCCTGATATGCTGACTTTTCTATTTCTATTTGTCTATCATAGGAGAATCCCTTTCAAGTTGATACTATGGATAGAGACACGCATTCTCATGCGGGAACGGCCCAGACTCCAACAGTTGCTGAAGCCATGGAGCTCCATCTTCACTGCCTCTCAAATGTTCCGGAATACATTCGCACTCTGGAGAGGAAGAACATAGCTGCCCGCAAAGAGCTCCAAGAGAAGTCAGCCATGATCTCGGAGTTACAGGAGCAAGTTCATGAGCTCCAAGCCAAACTTCGTCGGTATGTCAATTTTCCTATAACATTGCCTTCTTGTGCCTGATTGGCCATGGTTTAACTTTTCTTATTTTCTTACAGGCTGGGCTATAGCAGCCAATAGGTCCTCTCACATTCTCCATTCTCACCGCCATCTGCACCTCCCTACTGCGTAACCCCTTCCCTCTTCTACCATACGCTTTTCTTATCTCTTTCTCATGCGACACCTCTATCACTTTCCCTTTTGATGCCCCTTTCATCGCTCCTCCGATGAGCTTTGCTCATGCTCAGATTGCAACATTAACGCCTCGGGTTCTGGGATGGCTTCGCATCACCGACAGAGTTCGAGTTCACTTCGTTGCTATACCACTCGTTATCCTCCTTACGTACGTAGGACTGGTGGAAACGATTGTAGCCAATCCAGGATCTATATACGCCACCCTGATTTCATTTAAGATCAATGCTTTATTGGATATTATCACTGTCTTGTACGTTGGTATGTTATAACTATGTATCATCTGCTGGTAGTTACGAAATACAATGTAAAGGAAGTCATGCTAAATGAATAAACACCGTTTGGCAATAAGCTCATGAGCGAAAAGGGATTTGTATATCGTTAGGTTCTTTTACATGTGCTCAAAGCCTTATCCGTGTGAGGTGTAGGCCAAGGAGATACAACAAATACATCCCTGACTGCTTCCAAATTACAATCTGGAAAGAGATGAACAGAGTTTGATTCACCTGAATCCGGCTTCCGTCGAACACGGTCGCGATAGGCACGCCAACACACGCCAGTGGCTTCTTCTTGTGAGTTCCAGAGTGAGAAAACGTCAATGCGCAACCGTGACCCTCAATTGCAGCCGTTCATAATTCAGTAAGCATACGCAAGTTGGGAGGAAGCTAGGATTACGACATGGGCACGTTGCAGAAGTTCTGAGGTGTCCTAGTTCGAGCATCCATCAGGAACGGCGACGGACATCTATGTGGGGTGCACGGTGGAAGGTATTCCGAGTCCATCTCAAATCGTACTTACGAAGTCCATTATCCAGCGAAAGGATTGCATCGATCTCACACATCAATGAGAAGTGGAATATGCACTAATACGCAGCTAGGCTTGCCCGACCAGCCCATCAAATTAGTCTTCAATGCTCTCCCCGCCTCTGTCGGAGGTCTTCGAGGGCAAGTCTCAGTGGCTGATCATCTCCATTGGTATCGAGAGGCTTAGTGGCGGATTATCGCGATCCCGACAATCCTGGAACGGATCGGTACGCGGCCTTGAGCGGTGAGTTAGTACGAGCGAATTTGCGATGGAGGGTCGAACGTACCAAATGCAACGCATCGTTATTCCACTATCACACTACAGTAAGAGGTGTGAATGTAACGAGTGCGCAGGCGTAGAAGTGATCGTATATGCAATAACCTTGTCACGGAGAAGCACCTTCATCTCCTCGGGATCCCATCTGCCAGCACGATCCAGGGTGACGGTGGAAGCATGGCTCGAAACAGTCAAAAGAAACAAGCATAGTAGGAAATAAACTCAACCGCGCCACTGTCACCGTGACAGTAGAGTAATTTGCACAGCGAGTCGAGTCTGGTCTATCCCGGGTCGGCGGAAAGGGAAGGGGGGAAGGGTACATAACTTGACAGAAATTGGATATCAGCCTGTCAGGGTCTGACATATGGTTTCTCAGGGAGATGTCGACACTATGGCCAGCATAAGCCTGAGTGAAAGCATCAGAATGTACAAACGTAGACGCAGTGTAAGGCCCAAGATTGGGTCTGCAGCAGGAAAGGGCCCAAAGAAACCACCTTACCTGAGCAAGGGCCATAGGTCGCAGGGAACGGCATGGGACAGACGTAGAAGGCTACAGAACTTGTAGTGAACAGTAGAATCTGGTCAGGTCAACCGGTCACGATGTTGCTCCGACCGAGGATCTCGTAGTCTCTTGCGGTCAATAGATTTTTTTGAATTGCCGGAATTAGATCTGTCAACTTCGATTTTGACAGACAGTACCGTGTGCTCGATATACACCAATATCTGGGGTACGATATATCACCTCCAGATTGAACGAGGGATGCCTAGGGTGATGCGAGAGGGCGACTAGTCTCTCGAAGGCAAGTATAAGCATAAGTAGACATATCGTAGCTGCGTACCTCAGGCATCCATCCAAGGCTTTGGCAGCTCGCAGCAGAGAAAAGCTTGCTGGTGATGTCATACAGCGACAAATATGTTTCGTCGTTCACATGACCCGTCGGAATCCCGCATGCGATGTTCCTATGTCGAGAAACATGACAGAAGCGAAAAAAACAGCAATTGGTCGTTCTAGTACGCGTACCTGAATATTTGGGGACTTGTTGCTTTTTACTGACATCCTGATCCCGAGGTTTGACATAGTATTGTGATGCTGTACAATTGACTCTGAACTAAGGTCGTGATAGCAAATGTCAAGGTTCAGAAAGATCGGTCGCAATGACGCCAACGAGGACCCTAGACGAGGTGATGCTGTGAAACACCGAGGGTGGAAGATACCACATGTCAAACAGCCTGTGAGGGAAACTTGACTATCGTGGGCAGACAATTCGTATATGTTCCTGACAATCAATTCTACGAAGTTCAGCCCACATACGGAAATACGCTGCTCTGAACGCAAGCCTTGGGACGGTAAAAATACTGACCAGTGTGAACGAGAGTGGGCTGTTTCTGATGTAGATGGACGAAACGATCCCGACGGAACATTGAAGAAAGGTGTTTTCAGTTGGTCCTAATGTCGGCGTGAGAGGGATTTCCAATTGACCTGTGATATACCGTGTAGTCGCAGAGTCAGTCTCGAGAACATGCAATGGGAAATCAGGTAAGAGCCCGCGTGGGCGATCGAGAATCCAAAGGCTCGCAAGGAAACATAGCAGGACAGAGCAATAGTTCGATATCTGGTCGCAATGAGTAGATAACGGTGACAGTTACAAAGCGCGCGTGTGCAAATGTCACGGAGAGAAAAAATACAGTGTCCACGACGAGAGGTGGAGTACATGGAGTGCACAGGACGTACGAATACTCGATGGTAGAGGGAACCGTTGCGGTATGAAGTGACAGAGTCAGTGTTATAGTGAACAAGCCACCTGTAGAGGATCGGCGAGAGTTCATCAACACTACTCGAGAGTCTCTATGAGAGAATGAATGGGATTGGGAGGCCCACGGTCAAGCTACGACGCCGGGGTTGGGCCGCGGCAAATAGCGGCAAAATGTATGGGGACGTGAGAGGATCAATGCATACGGCATACTCGGGCTCGAGCTCCTCTACCAACCTTCAACAGAATAACCGTTTCCACCACAGCTTGAACCTCGTCCACCAGCTCCCCTGCCAGCCGGGAGAACGAGTCTTTTGACCGAGCCACATGGTCCCGGTACCGACCCTGATCTCCTTCCGCTCTATTTCTACAACTTCCCCTTCCTCGAGGTCAGATTGCCTGCGACGCTTTGTGGCAGGGAAAGTGGGTAATGGATGCCGCATGACGAAGGAGGGAAATACTTTGAGCAAGGATAGGTACTCGGGGTCTGATAGATCTGGGGCAGTCCATGTGCGGAGGTATTCGTCCGGCTCAGAGGATGCATCAGGAGGAGTGAAATAATCTCCCCCGCCGACATGGGAGGGAGTGGTCGGAGTTGGTGGGTCGTCAATGGTAGAAGCTGATGTAGACAGCTGAGCGGTTGTGTTTGCCGACGAATAGGAACCCGACACCAAGGGGGTGTCCAGAAATGGGTCGCTGGGTGCCCGGGCGCGCTTGGGCATGGTGGTGGATATTATTGGAGGAGATTTTTGAGGAGGTGGCGGAGCCGAAGGGTTTGACGGCAAAGGTTGCGATTGAGTCCGAGAGTGGACACGTGAGACAGCAGTGAGAGGGGAGGAGGGGACAGATGGTGGTCTCTTGGATGACAGGACTTCATCAAAACCCAGAACCTGGCGGACGAAATGTATCAGCGCATCCATTTTGGCCATAACAAGCGGTCTCGACTCACCCCTTTGAGAACGTCTATAGCGTCAAACATGAAGTCTTTACCACTATAATACGGCCAATACCGAGCGAGTCCCATCAACTCTGAGCCATGCATTCAAACAATCCAAAGCGTACTCACGCTGCTTCTTTGAAGACGGCATCATCTATTTCCCATTCAATGCGTCGTTCACCAGCACCTCCGAGACGCTCGGGAATGACTTGTAGTCTCATGACCGCCCACAAGCCCTGGAAGAAAGGTTTGGTACCAGGAATGCCTACGTTGCACCAGGTCCTAACAAATCTTTCCAGCCTCTCGTATCGCTCCTTGCGCGCGAGAGGGCCGGAAGGGTCGGCGCGGGAATGCGGCATGAGTGACCCTCCCGGTAGAGTAGCACTTAATCGAGCTTGAAATTCTGCATTTCGTCTGGCGTTCACACTGGCGTGATACGCCGAACGTATATTGGACTGTAAGCGAGCGAATGGCGCTCGCTGTGAGGGGGGAAGAGTTGCGAGGGTCTGGGTCATGAGACGACCGGCATTGTCATCCTGGTCATAGTACCTTCGGTGAAAGGTTGAAATCAGGCTAACGAGACGAATACTGGATAAGCAACTGTACCATGCGCGGCAATGCTCAGCAAACTCTTCGAGATCATTTCGGGGTGCTGTTCGGGAAGGAGTAGGTGCGCGTTTACTAAGGGGAGGTGTCATGCGCATGCCAGCCCTTGATCGACTCCTGCTCGTCGGGGACGTGGGGGACGAGACACCAGGGCTGCGAGTAGGCGAAGATGTGATGGCGGGAGGGAGATCATACAAAAGTGTTGGAGGGGATCCGTAGGAGGCTGATATTCGCGAAGGGGAGGACTTTGCATTGAGATCCTGTGTACGTAATGGCAAGGGGGGTGGTCGAGGACGAGGGGCCTCTAGTCTGTATGCAGATGTCGACATATACTGAAGTCCTGCCAAGAGGCCAGAAAACTATGAATATTTGAGAAGACACGAGATTGAGTGTCGGAGATCGCCAGTCTGAAGGTTGCGGTTAGATAATCCGAAAACGAATGCAGAGCTAGGAGGATGTTGTCCAATGCAGCACCTCAGCCAAGCTGGTAGAATAGTAGTGAGAGTGTTTGTTTTCGACTG
>JSYW01001200.1:0-11229 GCA_000787475.1 Lentinus polychrous | reverse complement strand
GAGTTTTGAAAATAGCTGGAACCAACGTCGAATCCCATAGAGGATGACAAAAATAGCCTGCTATTGAATAAATACACCACACACCGAATTATAACCGCAGGGTGAACATCAACTTCTACGAGGCTGCTGCAACCGGATACCCGAGTAAGTACAAAGTGCCAGTATGAAGGGCAGAAGGGCGAAACGGAAAATACCACAGGATTATACGGGACAGTAGACAACTGACACCCAAGCAACCCAAGATAATTGTTAATCCCTCAGCACCTAAAGGTAATCCAAATGACTAAAGAAATCAGGATCATAATTCGGCAAGTGAGCGATCGTACTAAGAAGGTTATCCCTGTCATCGAGATTTGCGTCGTCGAAAGGATAGACGTTATCCCAGCGCTGGTTCTGCGCATAGACGTTACTGGTGGATTGGATCGCAAGTTGAGGGAGCCCAGAAGGGTCGTTGAGTGAAGAGCTGGACCCGTGGTAGTCACCGATAGGTTGTCCTGCATGATGAACCATTGGCTCAGGAGACCACGAGACATCTACGGACGTGGAGGAGGAGGTATTCGGCTGGCAGGTGGAACCGGCCAGGATGGGATCCTTGAAAGACCAATCCGCGGGTTGGGTCTGGTTGGGGAAAGTAGTATGAATCTGAGGCAACGACTGTTCCTGCGGTATGTAATGAGGTGGCATGGGCATACCGGTGGTATCGACATATGCTTGGCTGACGCGGGACCAAGAAGGTAACTGCAGTTCACCCGCTAGTTGCATCGAGCTAGATTGAGCTGTCAAGTCAGGTGGTAGTGGGGCAGTGCCGTTCTGCAGACCCTGGTAGTCATAGTCGACGTAGTCGAGAGGAGTTTCGGTAGGTGCAGGCGTACCCAATGAACTGGAAGACGACACAGGAGATGGCAGCGTAAATGGAGAGTCGCTAGGGGAACCAGAACTAATACTAGCGGAGCTGCTGCGTTGATCCTGAGCGCGACGTACTCGACGCATCGCGTATCCCACTGTGTGCTGCACCTCTTTCCGGTGACGAGAGAGGGTAGCTGGATCGGCTGTCACTAATCCACAAGGGACTCTTCCGCCCGGCGCATCTCTGGAAGGTAGGAATAGGTCGCATCTGTATATCTGTTTCCTTTTGCTGTAACTACGCAAGGAGGCATCAGTGATAGGTAGATCCCTGACTCTAACAGAAGACGTACTGGCGTCGGAGATGAATGACGAAACCTGGGACATTAGCCAGGAGTTTCTCCTGTGGCGGCTTCCCCTTGGCTATGGCCAGTGCGGGGCAGAGATGACATCTAACTCGCTAAGCAGTTATATATTTATCAGTACACGTTCGTGCAGTTGAGATTCAAAGCACTGACTCCATCGGGCTGTTTGCCTTGTGTCTTGGCATACTTCACATCCAATTCAAAGTAGAGGTCCTCTACAGCTGCGTTAGGAAACGATGGCAGTTTGGCAACCGTCGTAGTCATCGCTATTCCGAAGACGCGTTCGAATGGGTGTTGTTCAGGTGAAGTGGTTCAAGGAGGTAGGTACCAACTCGGGGCAGCGTCGCAGTCGAGTGAGTTCGTGTAGGTGGACGAGGGAGTCGGTGTGTGGGCAGCATGGCTCTTATACCCGGGTTAGACGCGGAACCTTTGACTATGCCACTGACCTGAAGCTCGAAGTTCAGTATGGACTGCCAAAGCTTCTGCGCTTCTTTTGGCAAGCCCAATGGTCAAAAGATACGTGGGAATAACCCGTATGTGAAGATGCGGATGGGTGAATCTCTCACGCCGTCTTTGTTTCTATCGTACACGTGACTTTGAGGCTTGAGCCACTGGTCGTTGAGCCCCGTTATCGCAATCGAGAGTGAGATGGTGTGCAGCGGCACGTTGTTGGGATCTGTGAACCACTGTGTGGGCCCGCCGTACATAGTCACAATGGTGAGCCAACTGCAAGAGCTGTCGATCGATATGCACCTGAGCATGTTGATGAGGTAGTACGGCCGTCAACTACCCTCTCACGCCTATCGGATATCTGGTAAAGATGTGGCTGTCATACTGAAAGTCTCTACTCACGGTGGATGGGATGAATACTGAACGTAAGTTTGTTGAATAGTCGCCGATTCGCTATTGAGCCTTGCGTTGCCTTCGGGGAGGTAGTACGCCGGGCCGGTGCCCCGAAGCCAACGGCTAAAGCAGCTGCGAAATCCAAGCATCACAGCACTCGCCGCTCGGTCTTCATGCCAGCTGGCTCGAACCCAAAAGTTTCAAGGATGTACGTAGTGACAGAACGAAGGGCACCCAATCCCTAACTCCATCGTAGGCAGGCGTCGAAATAATTGTCACGCTTGAGAGTAGCTTCTGTCATAGAAGACAAAGCGTGCCAACATTCGATTACGACGCTCTTGCGTTTCGTTGACCGTAGACTAGAACGAGGAGGTTTATTCGGCGGGCCCTCAGCTGTAAATCGACGCAGATCCTCGTGCAAGCAAACTCGTTTGGTCAGGTTGTTGCTTGAATCTATTTGACATTTGGCTACAACTTTCGTACCTCTAGTTGTCACTATGGATGGCCATGAAACTCTACTTTGATAGAAATCTTTGAATAAGCTAGACGAATCAGGGTGAATATTGAGGGTACGTACTCGTGGAGTTGGATACATGTAAGCGGATCGTTGTCGTTGTTGAATCTACAGACGATGTTTTGCACCGGGCTTGCTAACAATCTAGCGTTACAAGGTCGGGATTTGCTAGAAAGCCCCGCCGCGGCGCGCTCACCTGACTCCGACTTTCCGAGCATAGGGCGGACGTCACGGTACCGGAAGCTATAAGCCCGCCACATGGGTCAGACATTAATATTGTCGGGTTATCCTGTCAAGGCTCGGTGCGTCATGCGTGCCCTTGACTTGTTTCCAACTGTCCAGACCAAATTCGCGTCATATTGTACGTATTCGTACCTCGTCCAAACCCATGAATGTGCGACCCGAGTAGGGTCAGCACCAAGTGCTGATGACAGGGTGTGCGTACCGGTTCAAGGATGGCCCTCCGAATTGTATGCGTTGAAGCAACAAGAGCTGTTGTTGCCTGTACTTCCCAACCGTACTCACGCGCGACGCGTCTTTCATTGTTATATGAATCGATTCTGGGATTCTGAGAGCATCCGGACGAGGATCCTCCCAGAATGATCCCAGGATGATCTCACGGATGCACAACTTGTAATCCTGCACGTTATTCCGAGGAGTTGCGCGCACGTATTGAGGGATGCATTTTCCCTTGGCGTGAAGTGTACCTTGCTTGTGACATGCACAACATTTAGATGAAGGCGATAAGCCACAATTGCTGGTCGTTAGTACTGACATTGGCAGGTAATGTAGAGTGGAGGGTTCCTGTCATATAACCGATTCAAGTCAACTGGGTGCTCACAGTTGTGTAGCAGGAACTGTGAGGTACGTGCTGATTGTCAAACGAGAGCCACCATACAGTACGTTGGTTACCAGGAGAGCCGGGATCCGTGTTCGTAAGTTGAGACACTTCACATTCACGTGTTATGGCAGCTCTGTGCGTATCGCTCGAAGTTCGGTAAGCGAATCATAGACACCGAACGTTCGAACGTACAGACCGTAGAGCAAGCCTTTCCCAGAACCACCCTGTATAGAAGCGTTGAGCAATGATGCTGCGCGCGTATGTTGGTCAGGTGAAGAGACTATTCGACATGAGACTGCTTGACCTGCTTTCATCCCAATTGTCCATGAACGAACTCTCGGAAGCAAGAATTGGCCCAAAACGAGGGAACCCGGACTCGTCAGGGTGTATTGCATCGACCGTTCGACGTTACATGCGCTTGACAGTCGTCCCGCAGTCCGCTTGAAAGGATGATCCCCTCAAGAGGAATACATACGGGAGCGTAAGAAGCCAGGGTAGTTGACAGATCGTTCCTTTCTTCGGGTAACATGGCATGATTGGCAAATGCCTATGCACTGTCCTGGGTCTGTTCTCACCTTCTTATGCCCGCCTTTGTATACACGACACTGACGACACTGACGAAATGTGGTATTTTTGGATGTAGTCTATTTGGTGGAATAAGCTTAGGACAACGCAAGTTCGATATACGCACCTTGTGATATTACGCGTATACACCAGTAGTCGTGATTGAATGTTGTCGTGGCAGAGCACTGAGCGTAGCTGGTGACTAACATATTCAGGAACTCGTCAGGAACGAGCATGATTCTGGATCACACATGTTCACGTGTAATATGAGGAAGCGTCTTCACGCCGAGTCCGACCAACAATATCGCGGCTTGTATCCGTGTACATCCGTGATAGCCTGCATAACGAACACTGAGTAGATAGACAAGAGGACCATGAGGACTTGAGGCGAATGCATTCGATCTTGGTGATACGATGTCCCCTGAGCACACCGCGCTCTTGATCTTCAATGCTGACATTGCGTTCCGGTGATAGTGACAATGAGCGATAGATGATCTATGGGGAAATAGGTGATTAGTCCGGACATGGTGCGACTGCAGCCGACTCGAACGGTACACAGATAATAATAGACAACAGGTCATCTTCAACGTCCGTATATTCCTGGTAGGTCCGGACACTGCTAGCGTTTCAGTATCGATGTCAGGTTTGAAAGGGGGCACTGAAAGGCGGCAATGAGACTAGGCCGAGTACGTCAGATACGTCTGATGACGAACCAGAAAGGCACACCTATGAACAGATATGTGATGAGTATAGCTATAAACGCTCCGAGCTGGGACATGGGCTTGGGCTGCGAAGGAGCGTGGGGATGCATACTACAACCGAGGTTCTTATACACCTCGATTATATGGTGAGACCTAGCATGAAGCGGCAGCAGTTGCTGTCAATTATACTTGAGATTTGTCGAACATTGTCTGGTCAATATTAGATCCCGCCAAACGTTCACCTTGCGTAGTCCTGGGTCAGTGCCTAGTGGACGTAAAAGCCGGTCGCATCGCGCCGCCGGTCAAACAGTGCGTTCTCAGTGACTAGGCGGCCATTGAGCTCCGTGTACCTGGAATCAGTATCGGAGAATTAGATGACATTGTAAGCCATAGGAGAGCCTAGGGATACGACCGAGGTCGGTCCTGTCATCCCTGGGAGGTATAAAAGGAGGTCAGAATGACTGTGATACGTCAGTCAACACAGACGACATACCAACACCTACACGAGATGGCATTCTCTATTCTCTTTTTCGCTCTCCTGTCCGCCGCGGCCTTCGTCAATGGGTCAGTGACACCTGCCAGAGACTTGTCTAGTCTCGGCAAGCGTGACGACCCCCAGGGTGTCCTTATCGGCTGTTACCCTGGCGGTGCTGGAGGATGCCCTTGTCCTATTGACAACAATGGCGACTCTGGTGTCCTGATCAACGTCTTCCCAGGATACCAATGTGCCTATCCATCAGGATCATGCGCATGGAGTGCGAGGGTAAAGATCCTGATTACTTCACCTGAGAAGGACTTCTCTGATTATATATTGTTCTATAGAACGGAGAGCTTGATAACATTGCTCAGACCAATTGCCCTTCGTCGTCCCCTTGTCCGAGTAAGGGTTGCGTCTGCCCGAAGGACAACAACGGAGACACCGGTGTCATGATCAACTTCTTCACTGGCTACCAATGTGCTTATCCCAACGGTGCCTGCACTTGGGACGATGTAAGTTGTGTACGTCATAGCAGAAACCTCGTCCTCACCACAGCATGCAGAACGGCGACTTGGCCAACATTCGCCAGGGCAATTGCCCGAGTTCAGCTAGATGTAACAAGTTCAGCAAACGTGAAGACGAATGAAAGGGTGATTGAGGGTTGGGTTCTCGGTTAATCTTCTTCGATTCAACGGGTGTCGACTTTCTAAGCATATGTAGGGATAATCTATGTCAGTATCTTTGGTACTGTGGGCTTTCTGCTGTATATCGCTCTTGCAATTGGGACTAGTATCGCACGAACAGAATGCCTAAAGGCCTGAAGACTGAAGAGGTTGACAAATGACAACGAAGCTCGAGATGGAGACAAAATTGCGAAGCGCTATGTCTTTTCTCTTTTTCTCGATTCGGCGGTCGCCAAGTGATCGGAGTTGCCACGTTGTCGCCGGATCAGGCTGGTTGGAGGAGTGGACGAGTCGAACTCGACGAACACGCAGCATCCTTTCACTTTTCTCGAACTCGACGAACACGCAGCATCCTTTCACTTTTCTCTCCTTGCCTCTCTTCCTCCATTTTTGGCTGCGAAAGTGCGAATCCACCCGTCCCCATCGCGACCGAAGCCACTCTAGCCACCTATATACAGCTCCACCCGACGACTTTTCTTTTTGCTCAAATAGCTTCTTTCCACTGACCTCTCGCTTTGCATTCTGTTTCCCCTATCTGCTCCATCTACTGTAATCTCACAGGCAAAGCCAACATGGCAACGTTCTACTCTCCTTTCTTCTCGTCGGGCCTCCTTGCAGCATCGACGCCGACGCCGACCCAGGACTCTTTCATGGTCGATGCGCCTTCCACTCCACGCGCCGCTTCGCAGGACGTCCACGAGACCACACCCACCCCGGCCTCCTCGTCTGTACTTCCGTCCATCGTCGAGTCGTCACCGCCCGCAGCCGCAGCCGCTGCACAGACTCAAAGACAGGGTGCGCCGACACTGCGCCGGCGACGCTCATCCCTCAGCGTAGCTGCTTCACCCATAGCCGGTCTCAAGGCGTCCACTCAACGTCATCATTCGCTTGTTACTGGTACCTCGGCGAACAATGTTGGCAGCGTTGGCCGGAGCAGATCCAGGGCGGGGAGTGTCGTCGAGATAGCCACCCAGTCCAACAGCCTGGTTGGCCGGATGCGAAGCGGGAGCATTGGAAGCTCATTGAGGTGGGTTTCTTCTCGCCTCTTCTCGTGTGTCATCTATCTTCTTTAGTCGGTCTTGCATCACATGCTCTTCTCCATTGCCTTCATGCCATTTCCGTTTCTCGTCTCGTCTTGCATCGAAGAGCAATTGTACTTACGAACGCGTTTCATCGGGTATCCAGAAGCCGACGCGTTCTTCGTCCAAAGCCAACGCCACTTCCCGCTCCAACAGCACCACTCCCATCTCTCCCGCCCAACGTTAACCAAGCCCCTCTAACTCCGATCCAAGTCGAACCATCCACTCCCACCCGCCCCCTCGTCCGGCGTTCTCTCACGACAGACAGCACGCTGACATCTAATTCGAACTTCCTCGTCCCTATCCATACTCCTCCCCTCTCTCGCACCCTCACTCCTAATCACTTGGGGGTGGAGGATGTTACGATGTCCCCTATGACTCCGTCGCCTTTGAGCGATAGGAACGGGAATGGGTTGAGGCCGTCCTTGAACTTGAAAACGCCTGCGCCGATGGATTACCCCAGTCCGATTGAGACCCCTGGGGAAAAGAACATCGCGGGATATTTCTGGAGGGAAAGGCCGCTTGGCGAGGATACGATGAAGGAGAACTGAAGGTTACCAGTTTCGAGCTGCTCTATGACTCACGCCGTACAAAGAAGGTCTAGGATGGGAGTATCCTGCTGGCTTGAAACTCCTCCTCTGACTTTCCTAACACATCATGCCCACTGAAAGACGTTATTTATTCTTGCTCTGCAGCACATGTGTTTCTCTTTGACAAAGTCTATGTATCACTCACCCCATGATCTCACTTCTGCTTTGCTCTACCCTAATCGACCGTGTGGTCAAACGCCTTCATTGCCTATCACTACAGCCTATCACTACATCCCGTCACTCTTTATGACAAATAATCGCTATCTCTCGCTTTTTACCTCGTCACCATTCACGTTCTGAACTTGAGTAGGGCATTTGACCTCTTCTGTTTCCTCTCGAGATTTCACCACTTTCCTCTTTCACACATTTTCTCTCTGAATTCTATAGAGTACAATGCAGAGACTCTGGTACAGTGCTGCTATCAAACACTTCTCTCTTACGCCTTACACAACATACTATCTATTCTTCACACTCTTCTCTTTCCTTTCTCCACCCTTTGCGTTTGGCTTCTGCCCAGCTATATTGCCAGTACATGTACCATACGTCGACGTCAGGTGCCCGATCCTACATACGTACTCATATATTAAATGAAATCGTTGACGATCATGTACTCCAGTCCAGATAGTTGGTTGTTCACAATGAGGAACAATCCGTTTAACATCATCGGTTGACTTGGAATCATAGCTAGCCAGTTCGTGCATATGCATGAAGGATTTGGGGGTCTTTCGCGCGGCTCGTACATATTCATGTCATCCTGTCGCAAAGGGTATCGGATCGATGCTATATTAGTAAGTGTAAATAAGGTTAAAGGCGATCAGAGCGACTCAGGCTTCCGCGAGCCGAATGCATCCGCTCCGCGGCGTTCAATAGCCTCGTGTTCGGTCTGAGCTAGAGCATGTCGTGTTTCTCATGAAACCGACCATTCATCGCAGACGACCGTTTGGCTTTGAGCCCTGAGTCGTCCCCAGTATGCTAATTTTCTGAGCAACTATCCGCCAGCAAGATTGGAGAAACCTCGAGGCCGTCATAGTCGATATTCAATATTCAATGCTCACCGACTCATCCGTGTCCTCTTCACACTTTGCGCGCGTGCAGCTGGAATATGGATACCTGATCCTCAGTCCTCCTTCTCCGGAAGGGCGAGTGCCCCCATCACCAAAGATTATGATAGCTTGTGAAACCCTGCACACTTCACTTCGGGGTTCGTGAGTGGGTCGCGAGTCGCCACCGAGTCAGGCCTTTCATTCGAGTGTTGTTGCGAAGAGTACGGTGAGAAAGGTAAAGGTTCTGATACATGGGACTAATAGGCTAAGAGTTGCTTAACCGGAGTCAACGGTGACTTCAACCAGTTTCAACCGCGGGCTGTGAAACTTCGGAAGGGAAAAAACCCTGCGTGGACTCGGACCTAGCGGGGGCTTCGTCGACAACACCACTTGCCATAATGGGAGATGCACCTGGGCGTCTGATGTCAATGAACCAATCACAACGCACCAAACCTTCAAACATCCTCATCACGCTGGCCGAAGCGTATTGCGACCATCTTGACAGAATCAAAGCTAGTACGAGAAGTTGTCTATTTCGACTATTATCTTGACGGTATTCTGCTACAATATGGTGGCTATTGCCTCACAACCCTCGGGCATTCATGCTAACAGCTTCCGAGACAACCGAGGGTGTCCTCCCGCATGCGATGCATGCAGGCTATACTACGACGTGGTTTCATACCTTGCTGAAACTCATGGGGACCACTCACAAAGACCATGGTGAGACTGTACTCATTCCTTTAGCAAGCACAACGAGCATCGACGTGATCTGCAGGCTTATGGAGCGTGTCCGAGTTGGCATATTGGGCCGAATTGGGATATTGTCATTGGTCGGACATCTCGGGGACCTCCATTGGAAGCACTGGCAGGAGCACCAATGAGGCCCGCCAAGCCAGCCTCGATGTGCCTCCTGTGTACTCCCGCCGTCGCGCCCGCCATCCTCGTCCTCGATGGTATATAAGCCTGGCGTGATTCCTCAGGTTCCTTCGTGACAAGTTCGTCTTGCCCTCCCTCCAACCACCCCCTTTCCCCCCGCCCCATCCTACCCTTTTTTTCGACGTTCAGTACGATGATTCGTCCATCCAGTGTCCTCCTCGCTCTCGTGGGTGTGTCTTCTGTCTTGGCGGCTCCCAGTCTCGTTGCCCGCCAGAACGTCGATGGTTAGTGGAACACCCTTCTTCCTTCATACTAATCCCCCGCCTCCCCGCCTGCATGATCTCCTGCTAACATTTACATAGACACGACCGTTCTCAACTTTGCTCTCACCCTTGAGCACCTCGAGAACGCATTCTACCAGCAGGGTCTCGCTAAGCTGGACGCAGCGGCGTTTGCCGCCGCCGGTTTCGAGCCTTTCGTTCGGAACCGTTTCGAGCAGATCGCCGGACATGAAGCCACTCATGTCGACGTTCTTACCAAGATTCTTGGTGACGCTGCCACTAAGCCTTGCGAGTACAACTTGTATGTCCTCCGGTATATTCAGCATCCATGACTTCAAGTCGCTGACTTATCCCCGCCAGCCCTTTCAACGACCCATCCTCGTTCGCTTCGCTTTCAATGGCGTTCGAGACCGTCGGTGCATCGGCATATGCTGGCGCTGCCAAGCTCATTGCCGATAAGAACACGCTCACTGAAGCTGCTGTGAGTACGCGTCGACTTCTTCCTCATTCAGGTCTCCTAATGGCAACACAGTCGATCTTGTCCGTCGAGTCCCGTCAAGCTGCCTGGGTCGCTTCCGCTGTTCTGCACGGCCCTGCCTGGAACGGCCCCTTCGATACTCCTTTGG
Organism: Lentinus polychrous; assembly: GCA_000787475.1. Classification (NCBI taxonomy): domain Eukaryota; kingdom Fungi; phylum Basidiomycota; class Agaricomycetes; order Polyporales; family Polyporaceae; genus Lentinus; species Lentinus polychrous. The sequence goes on along the minus strand of JSYW01001200.1, from coordinate 902 downwards.
GCCTCAATGGAGTCTTTAGCATTGCATGTGCGTATCCTTCTTCGTGCACGATGCGCTGTCGGTGTTAACCCATCATATTCTTTCAGCTCAATTCATCAAGTCCTGCCCGTCAACGAACCCCCAGTTCCCCGTGAAGACTCTCCCGAGCCTCACACTCGCCTCGGAGAAGGTCGCAGCATCGTCTCCTGCCTCGTTCAAATTCGACCTTCCCGCTGATGTCGCATCTCAACCCCTCTTCCTTGCATACTTCACTGGCCTCGACGTGAAGTATTCTGACCTCACCAAGGACGGTGACAAGTTCACCACGACCATCCCTGGTGACCTTCAGGGCACCGTGTACGCCGCAGTGGTCAAGAGCAAGACTGACATGGCCACCGACGACTCGATTTTGACTGGCTTGGCGATGTTGGAGTTCCCCTTCTCCAGCTCCGCGAAGAACCTTTAGTCAAGGCTTGATTCGTACCCACAACTGCTGGGATGTCCCGTAATGCATCATGGACAGCTCCTTTTCTTCTCGCGTGCAATCTGATGGACCTTCTCTTTCATCGAACGTTGAAGAAGTAACGTATTCCAGTATATATGATATAGCACACTCCTTTATAGTGGTTTTAATTATGTAGATTGTAAACGCTCCTGCGAAACCGTGTAAATGTCAGTCCGACTTGCGCCTGCGAAGTTCAGGATAGTACCGCGTACAGAACATTGCGGTCACCAGTTGCCCTTTGTCACTCTTCTCATCTCGTGAACTCGGCTGGGTGGATCATTGCAGCTTTTGCGACAAGTTGCAGTTGCCTTTCTTCTGGGGTGTCCATCAGGTGATCGGACATTGGGTACATTCACAAGGGGTAATGTCGGAGAAGATTAGTATGGAAAGAAGGAAAGAAGAGGGTTGAATAAAGTTG
>JSYW01001199.1:0-35302 GCA_000787475.1 Lentinus polychrous | reverse complement strand
TTAAAAGCTCTTCACCATATCTATTACAGAATTTTCACCGCAGAGAGGGTCTGGGTGGCCCAGTGAAGGCTGGTATATTAGATTACCTAAGCACTCGGCCCTAAAATGGACAGTGGAATGGAAAGGTGCGTATCAGTGCACAGGAGGGAGTGGACAAGGATTGACATGTTGACAGGTACCTAGCCTTAGATATTCTAGAATCTAGGCATTCGCTTCCACGAATCTGTACAGAGCACTCACTGCCTATCCACCACCCATACGTGCTTGGCCAGAACCAACCCTCTATAGCCACCTACCTTTTCTCTCATCAGCCGTGCATGTACTTAGAGGAGTTAGAGTACTTACGCTGGATGTAAACACGCAGACCCAAAAATTTGAGGAAAAAACAGCTTCCTGCTGTTCATGAGGTCACGTGACAAACGCCGTAAACGGTAGTGTGCCATTGTGTGTCCCAAGAAGCGCGTCGCGCGCACGACAACAATCCTTTTGTCCGCGACAATCCTTTTCTCCGGGCTCTCTTGTATGACAACACAAGGTAATATAAAGGGAGATTAAACAAGACAACGTGGCAACCGGATACCTGGTAACCAACACCATCCCTTTCTTGATTGCGAACTTGTGCATACTGCCCGAAAGTCACGAACTTTCCAGTCGTCTTGCCCAATACTCTTCACTTGAACGCGTTTCACCACTTTCTCCTCAAACCTCCACTGTTCTCTCTACTAATGTCATCGACCGTTGATGTCTTCTAACCCCATATCGTAAGTCTGTTCATATTGGACTGAGGTTTTCATCACTGACCACAATAATTTTCAATAGTTGCTCGGCCTCTGGTCATCTCACTCTCGTCTGTGAAAATTGGGCTCAGTCACGACTACAGCCTACGCCCTACAACACTGATACCCATGATGTGACTCGCTCGCGTGCGATCAACAATACTTCCCCACTTTTCAAGCTTCCCGTCGAACTCCTCACTGAGGTATTCCGCTATTACGCTGACATCGAGGAGATTCATGGACCACGGGTAAGTTTCTATTTTGCATACAACGCGAATAATACTCTCAGCTCACTCGCCACATTAAAGGATGAGGGGAGCGAAGGGACAGCCAACAAGCCGAATGCGGATGCGGATGCGGTCGAGGAACATCAAGAGCAGAATGGAAGTCACAATCAAGTTGGCCAAACTCCCACACCTCAAGCCGCAAAACTCCCCAATTGCTACCGTTGGATTCGCGTGACGCATGTTTGCTCTCTGTGGCGGACAGTCGCCCTGCGATGCCCTATGCTGTGGTCGCGTATTTTCATGACAGCAGACATGTCGTGGAACAGGGAGGTCTTGCGCAGATCTGGGAACACTCTCATTGAAGTCAACATCGATTGGGATTGGGTGCCCAATACGGTGGATCCAGACTTCGACATCCGACGAGCGTTCGTATTCATGATCTTGCAAGAACTACATAGAATCTCAATGCTAACGATGGATGTGCCTCGCGATATATTTGACGATATCAATCCCATACCGGGCAACGACGCACCTCACTTGAAGCACTTGACCCTCGGGAACCACATGTCAAGGTCAACGGCGGTGACCTTACCCAGAGATTTTGCTTCCGTGGTGTTCTCTCAACTTCCGCTTCCTCGGCTGGAATGCCTCGACCTTATTCGCTACCCAATACATCGTATCATCCCCATAATTCGTCCCACGATCCGAGAATTACTCATCGCGTGTGTGCCTGGTCGCACTCATCCGGACGAGATACTGAATGTCCTGAAGCTCTTGCCTCACCTAGAGAAACTCGAAATTACCAATTCACTCGCCCCGTTGGATCCAGATGAAATCTGGGAGGCCACAAATATTGCCACACTTCCCCACCTGCGAGCTCTACAGCTCAGCGATACATCCTACTCAGTCGCCAACTTCCTTAACCACGTCAGATACCCTCCTAATACTGAATTATACCTTACTTTCGACGACGACCTTGACGAAGAGGACGATTTCGTCTTCATGGAACCTATCGTGTCGAAGCTCACAGGAGAGAAGAATATAGGACCGGGTTTGCCGTTCCGAAGCTTGGGCATCTTTCCCGGGAAAGATGAGAACCAAGTCCAATTTCAGGCGTACACGTCGCTAATCCCACCCAAGGATATCTGGAGAGACGATGCGCGACCTGAGTTTGTTCTCCGGCTCACTGAAGCCCTACGTGTATCCACCATCGCCAAAGTCGTCAGAAAGCTTCCCACTCAACATGTCCAGTCGTTGTGCCTCGGGCCTGTTCAATTTTCCGACTATAATTACATCCCAGGACCATTATGGTATAATGGCTTTCAGAGATTGAATCAACTCCTCTTCCTCTGTGTCGTCGGGAGTGCGTCGTGGACGCTCCCGGAACACCTCTTTCCACAGCCCAAACCTATGAGATCCTCCACGTCACAGGGCCGACGTACGAATAAATTCCGATCTGACACCGTCTTCCCCAACCTCAAGATGCTCATGCTCCTCGAGGTCGACTTCGAGATGAGACTGTCGGACTTTTTCATTGAGGATAGCGATGACGAAGACGAGGATGACGAGGAGGAAAATGAGGTTGAGGAGATATCCCATAATATCCCTGCCGAAAAGGAAGTCAAGAATACTAGTGTGGGGGATGCTGAGCACGAAGCCGGAGTCGAGGAAAGGATCAAGAATACCTGGTTCGAGGAGAGTGTCAAGAAACCCATTGATGATGCTGATGACGACGACGACGACTTTCATACGAGGTTGCTTACGGTTTTGACTCGTCGACGGAAATTGGGCAGGCCTCTGGAGAAGCTCTCGATTCACAGAGCTCTTAACTTGCCCGATGAAAGGACTCTTGAACTTGCAGATGCTGTGGAATATGTATCAAGAGGCAGTCGCAAGGTAGAGCCTAACAGCTACAAAGATAGCGTGGCCAGGGTCCCTTGCATATGGGACGATTGGGGTACGTAGGTAAAATACTATATAGTTATGCCATTCTTTTTCCTCCGATAGGCTCGAGTAGGACTCTGAAGGCTGAAAGGCTCAGATCCGTTCTCTCCCCCGTCGACGACTCATCTGACAGTCACACTCGAAAACGGAGAAAGACCACCTTCTCGTAGGCGGAAGGCAAGAATATATTGCAAGATGGACAGTCAGTGCGGCGGCCGTACGTCGAGATGTCTTTCGAGATATCCTCCATACGCAGACCGGATGAAGGGATGTAAGTGCTCACATAGAGACCAGGTTCAGACCGAGTGAAAGTGTTCACTCGGTGTCGCATACTGTATATTTGGTTAGCACGTGCACGGAGGAAGTTCAACGGCTGCAGGGAGCGTAGAACTTGTAAGACCGGGTGAAGGCCGAGTGGGAGTGTTCACTCGGAGTTGCATATGCAAATTCAGCGAGTAGCATTAAGGCGGAGCACGGAGGGAGTCAAACTGGCTGCAGGGAGGAAGACACGATCGCGTCCTTGCCATGAAATGGTCAGGGGAGTTCAAGATTGAGTGACTAGTCGGATCTATAAAATATGATGGAGTACAAGGAGCTCAATGCTCGAGGTTATGCCGGCTGCTCCATAGAGTTATAGGCATCCCTGTTAAAAAGAGTTAGTTAAGATGCAACATCGACAGGAAGACCAAGAATACCTATAGGCCTTACGACATTTCGCGCGCATACTTTGGTTCTTCCATTTCTGCCGCTTGGATTTCGAGGCTACCATGTCTTCATCGAGCTCTGTATTGAAACGGAAAATGAGCTCTCTGATTGGCATGGCAGATAATACATCCGTTCAAATGCGCCCACCTGGTATATCGCCAAACTTGCGTAGCTTCTCTGACGGGAACACACCCCTACGAACGAGCTCAAAAGGTCTGGAATATGACTGACGAAACATAGGTAGAGACTTACCAGGTTTCCTCCTTGTCGAAGAATTGAACGATATGCCATGGATTTCTCCTAGTCGATTTCTGTCGCCACATTTGGAGCTGTGCCTCGGGAACATCAGCATTCTTGGGATCATAAACTCTAGCGGGCCACCACGGGAATGAATCTAGGCAACAATAGTCAGCCCGGTCATTGACTTGAACAAGCCCGTCCTATCTTACCGGCTTTGGCCCACACTGGAGAACAAATATCAGCATTGAAAATTAGGCTACAGATGGTCGGGATACATACCTAGAGTACGATCTTCAAGCGTTTCGCCTGGATTAATGACACCGAGTTCGTCGGAGGCACTAATGGCTTGTGCAGAAGCTTTCTTCACAATTGTCGACTTTGGTGTGGCGGGAGTCGCAGAGATCGGGGGACCATCATCGTCGTCATCACTATCACTCAGCGAGCTTAACTCTGATACCTTATCCCAATCCCAATCTGCAGCGTGTTCGGCCGACGGACCTGCGACGGGCTGCGCAGTGATTTGTTGCCCCGATGTTTGGCCTGCATCTACGTCGTGGCTTCCGCTCTGACTCTGCCCAGCGGTTTCGGCTTCGGCTTGTTGGGCGGCGGCGGCGGCAGCGGCCATAGCAGCCAACCTTCTCTCTTCCTTCCTTCGCCTGTTCTTCTCTCGCCTTGTAGCAGGTGTTTCAATCTCTTCGATAATGAGAGTCGGTACCTGCTGCCTAGCCTGACGAGACCTTGTGGGTGAGGACGTCACCGGCGGTGCTTCGGGTGGATCTTCAACTGGTTGCCGGGATGCTTCAGCGGCAGAAGGAGAGCCTTCACCGTCGTTTGCAGTAGTGTCTATATGTCTGACTCTGTCGGAAGCTGGTAATGTATTTCCATGTTCTTGTGGCTCGTGTACAGAGTCTTCATTGAATGGAACTTCTTCTTGCCCTGCATGCGAGTCGGTTGGAGGGTCCGCAGAGTCAGGTTCTGCGATAGACGAGGAAGGATCTTTCATGGGCGGAGCAACATCCTCCCTAGGCGGGATGGGTTCTTCAATCAGTTGGGAAGATAGAGACCGCACGGATTCTTCGAAAGGCGGGACAGAATTAAGGAGAGGCGGGATAGGATCTTCCGCTGCGACAGGATCTGCGGTGGATGGTAACGCCTCCGCGGTGTTCGAAACAGCTTGCGATACCACCACTACTGCTGGGACATCTACATCCATAGAGTCGTCCGGTTGCGATACCTGCGATACTTCGGGGTCGGCAGCAGGTACATAAATCTTGATTTCCTCGCGCAAAGGAATCTCCGCCGGTCTAGGCGACGCAGTAGCTGTTGTCCGATTTCCAACAGACGACGACGATCCCGCAGCACCAACATGAGTGTTGTCTGGTTCTGAACCATGTGGTATGAGCATGAGCAAAAGAAAAGCGAGAGGAAACTCGAAACATACCACCGATCCTGGCTTTCTTCCTGGGTGGCGGAAGCGGCTTCCTCTCAATAGGTGCCCGTCCACCTCTCTTCTGCTCAGGCGGCAATATCCACCCAGCTTCGAACATCTGGAAGAGGCCTCGCTTATCCACATGGTCCACCATAGGCGGCTCCTCGGTCTGCCCATGACCTGCATGTCCCGCAGAGACCTTCCTCGGTTTCTTGCCTGCGACTTCAATTGTAGAAGCTACTCCCTCTGCCGGCACGGTATGGGCATTTGTCTCTCCCGCCGCGGTCGAAGAAGGAGCCGTCGCAGCTGCAGCTGCTTTGGCACTTCGTGTTCGAGCAGGTTTGCTAGGATCACCTTCGACTTGCTGTTGAGCCTGAGCTCGAGCCCTCTCGGCCGCTCGCTCCCTTTGTCTCTCCTTCTTACTCTTCTTTCTTGGTTTCGGTGGAGGTGGCGGCGGGGGAGGCTTAAAGACAGGGAATTCGTATGAGAACAATGACTCCAGAGGAGGAGCAGATAAGAGCAAGTCAATCTCGTCCTTGATCGAAGTTTCCTCTGCGAGGAGTTCTAATATCTCAAGCGGAGGTTCCAGTTCGCCGAGAGGTGATTCAGGAGGGAATAAGGATAAGGGAGTGTTCTCATCGGTTGGTTGGGGCGTATCTACTTCTGGATGTTTCTGTATAAACTGTTGCAGGTAGGGAAGGTGTTGCTCGCATTTCAACTTGACGCTTTGTGCGGCCTTGTAGAACGGTGTCCCAGGTTTGTTGTACGTCATAGCGTTATTGTAGATCAACTCTAGGTCTTCCTGGAATAGTTGATTGGGCTCGGATTGATCATACGCATGGGAATAGATATATGGAACGGTACCTTGAACTGATTGAAATCCCAGTATTCATGGGCGTCGAGTTTCTTGTCTATCCACGTCCAACACATGGGCCGCTTGATGATATCGTAATAGTCAGGAACCTCCACCCTTGATACTGGATTTTTGAAGCAGTCGTTCTTATCGATACTGCACCGCTGCATGATGAACAGACTGGACCGCAAACGCATAACATTCAAAAGACACTCACGATCTGATCTTCTCGAACACATTCCTGAAAGCTTTCGCGTGAGGATAGAAGACGTTCGACATGAGATCCTGAACTGTCTCCGCCTGTTCAGACTTCCAAGATTCTCGTTCCCTGCACAGGTCGGCAAGCGTACGGATGTTCTCGAGTTCAGTCCGTAGCCGCTTCATGATCTACGACAATTCAGAGTTGAATAGACCACAAGAAAAGCGTGACTCAGACTCACTTCGAGCTTCTTCGCCTTGTCTTCGTCGCTTTGTCTCAACCCTGCACTAGCTGTCCACGGCTCAAGATGGAGCCTTTTCAACAGCGGCGCACCTCTTCTCGCCTCTCTCTTCAAACTCCAATACTTACATACCATTGTTACGAATTTCTCCTTCTGCCGAATGTTAATTCGAACGAGATACTGTAATAGACGTCGCACGATGATATTCGGGACAAGAGGAGGACCGGGTTTGTACGTCTTGGCGTATGCGCGCGCCGTCTTAGAGGACTTGGGCGAGGATGGGGATGAGCCGCGGGCGAGAAGTGTATGAGTGCTTGAGCCACTGTCCGACTCAACTGCCGTGTGCTCAGCGGCGAGTGCCGCTGCTCTAGCGTCAGCTTGCTCTTTCTAGCAGCAAAAGTCAATGAAGTCCATGCAATACTACAGTCAGGTCTGGAATTGCGTACAGGTAGGTGTCTCTCACAGAAAGCGGCCAGCATGGGAGCTTCTGAGCCTTGCGACGATTTCATAGGCATTAAAAGCCTCTCTTTCCGAGCACACGTAACATGAAATGCCGTGAAACATGAAGCCTTGTTGCATTGAATGCACGCGCCCTCGCGTATGTCGCAGATAGAGCACCTCTATTGAAAGAGGTCAAGCCGTGTAGGTGAATTAGAGTGGAATGCTGCCTCACTAATCTCCAACGTTGCTTCGATATCCTCTCAATACCGGTGACGGGTTCCATAAATACGTCGTTGGCTACAGCGGTTTCGGGTACCCAGATGGCGCACAGCAGATGAACCCATTCACCGGTCACGGTCTGCTTGAATGCGCCGCCCTCGTTAGGACAGAGAACGCACGACTGTCATTTCGTCAGGTCCGTTCACTCCATGTGGGGCAGTGGTACGTACTACCGGATTCTCCGGGGAGACTGTACATTTCCTACAAAGCCACTGGCCTTCAGGAATGTATGGTACGCCGTAACAGTCTGTTGAGCAGTTAGGTATGGCTCCTTAGGCATTAGGTCACGTTTGCGTTAATACCTTGATGAACGGCAAGGTTACAACCGTCGCAGAATACGATAGCATTGGTATTCTCTCCTTCAGAATCGTCGCATATCGCACAGGTAGAGTCTTCGGAAGGCATGGCAAAGTCGGGCTTGGGGATATTCTTGGTCTGTAGGGAGTGCGTGAGCGCAAGGCCAAGGAAGAGGATGAAGCAAAATGCATACCAAATCAAACCACTCCTTCTCCAAACGGTCCATGATGATCTCAAAGACTTCAGGTTTCACGGAGTCAAGACTCTCCTTCTTGCGTTCAATGTTGACGGCGTCCAGCCACTCCTGATCTGGAGATTATTTAGACACGGCTCGAAATGTCGCAAGGATGCGTTGTACCTTGTTCATCCATGTCATACTCGACCTGGACGGCTAACTCGCTTTCCAGGGGTTCTGCCCAAGTAGTCAGACACGGGCCACAGGTTATATAGGTGCACTTCACACACCAATATAACGGATATAATGGTCCGGTCTGTCGAAGTCACTTCCATCGTTATCTTTCCAACCCCGGGAAGACCTAGTCAGTCGGAGGCGCAACTGGTACAAAGAAGACACACACAGCCATACGCCCTCATTTGATAGTCATGCTGCACTCCAGCAGGTAGCTTCCCATAGTCGTCGTCTATTCGAGAGAAAACCACTTTGGGTAGTGGTATCTGGACCGGGACGGAATCTCGAGCCATGTTGGCCCTTGGGGATATGAGCTTGAGAGGCGCAACCAAGTTCAGAGAGAAAGTAGAGTACAGTATACTGTTGAGACGTCACGTGTCAGGTAGATGGTATATCCTATGCGTATCAGCAATCAGCAATAGCTATAGCCAGGACCTTCGCAAAGCTACCTTCAGACGGCGGGGGGCTGGTCGAGACAGAGGTAACGATCTGACGCCCAAACGCGATCGGAGAGCCTCGTGTCTATTCACCGCTCAACACACGTGAATTTCGCCGAATTCGTCCTGTCAGTCACGGTACTGGTGTCGGAACTTGCTCAATCGTGCTAGACACGGACCACTCTACATTACCTTTGACTCTCTCTCCGCCACAAGCAGGAAGTTAACGTTAATCAATAGAAAGACAGAAAGAGCAGAAAAGACTGCAGCGCCGCCCCCACCGCGTCCAGGGGCGGCCCCTCTGTCACAAATCAAGGCCGCAAACGCTCTCAAGCCTGGATAGTCTGGCAAGCTCTGAAGCATCGATAACCAGGCACTTATGAAGCCTAATGTTTCAACTCTTGAACAGTCCCAGCTGAATCTTCAGCTGCCGCACTGCGCGTAAAGACGACGAGGCTGAAGGTTTGCTAGCACTGTCCTACCAGCCCGGGAATTCTACGGCTATCTATGACTTACAGAGTATTGTCAGACTATCCTGGCTTGATTTGCCAGGAGAGGACTAGGCGGCAGTACGACTAGTACTAGTCTTGAGTCCTTCCGAGTCGCAAAATCCCGAAACCGGGTTCAAGTGCTTGCAAGCCTCAAAGTAAGGCCCGTTTGGATCGAGCGGAAAACGTGACGGTACGTGCGTAAGGGCCCGTTTGGGTCGCGCGCGAAACGTGACGGTACGTCAACTTGTGAGTGTAAGATCTGCGGAGGGGACTAACGGTACGTGCATAAAGATACCATATCCAAAGCATCAGGTTTCCCAACACAGTAACGGTACGTATGTACCATCACGTTTTCCGCGCGATGCAAACGGGCGTAGAAGCCTTGGCAGTCTATATCAGACAGTGGCTTCGAAGTTCGCGTAAACAGGGCGACACGCCTCTAGATTTACTGAGACAGACTCTGAGACTCCAACAGATCCTCAGAGACGCGATCTCTGAATTCAGGAAGCAACATCACGGCAGGAACCAGGCGGAGTCAAACTTGAAGAAGACAGACAGTCTACGCTATAGATTTAGACTGACAGTGCCAGCAGGCATTTAACTACAAAAGTCAAGACAGGCTGCCAGTAAAATGACTAGCTAAAGAAAGACCACTGGTTGCTTTGGATAGGGAAGGGACTAGGCTTGGCAGACGTTCCCATGTACGAGAAGTCCTCACGGTAAGGCTTAAGCATAGTACTCACTACCAAGCTCTCTAGAACCTACTATCGCTAGTGAGATAATTTAGGTGTGTAATTACCATTGACTTTCTTTCAACTCCTGTGTAGGCCTTAGCACTTTAGGAGTCATAATCAATAAATTATAATTCCTTGGAAGCTTGATCACGTGCCCAGCTGTTCGCTGTGGTCGTAACGGCTGGGGACGAGACCAGGGAAGCCAAGCCTGTGGCAAGTTATAAAAGGCGACGAGGTTTGACTGTCAGTTCTCCAGCTGGTCTCTCATTCCCCTCCAATCTCATAAAGTTGTGGTGCTGGTCGGTGAGTACCAATGTTTCTTGCTCTGCATCAATATTCCTGCTGAACCTATCGTTTCTACGAATATAGCCTAACTTCCAAGTGTAACTCCGAATCCGCTCATTGCTCACGAACTTCACCTGCTCCATCCGTACGCTACCACTATCTCCGAGCCACTGCACAAACCGTTCCACCATTTCCAGTTCAAATGCGGTCCTCAGCCATCCTCGCCCTCACCTTCACATTCGTCGCGTATCGCAGCGCGTTTGCCATTCCCTTCCCAGGCGAATACGCCTCTCCCGGGGTGGCAGTCAGTGCTGACATTCACCAACCCTCGGAACTCTACTCGCGGGGTCACTACGAGTACTCTCACGAAGCGCGTGATGTTGCCATCGTCGAAGAGTCCACTCCTGAAGACAGAGAGAGTGGCTCTTACGCGGAGACTGGGTCACATCGCGATGCTGACTGGTAATTGCTCAAGCGTGCCCCAAGCACCCTAAGGAACTTGACCCCAGTGGGTCCGACAACGCCGCGCTCCACCGGTCCCCCGCCGCCGTCGAAAAGTGCAAAGACTCAGAAGTCGAAACCACAACAACAACAACAACAGACTGTTGCGGTTGCGACGCAAGCACGACCGCCTTCGACGCAAGCACGACCGCCTGCGACGCAAGCACAGGTTCCTGCGTCTCAGCCACGTCCACCAGCCTCAAAAGCCAAGTACGGCGACGCGGAGGAGGGCGCGCCGTTATTGGGGGGGCAGAGCCGTGGAGAGGGTAGTAGTAGACAATCGACAGCACAACCCCCATCTACTGGCAACGCGCTGAGCAGGGCCGCAAACAAGGCCGCAAATGCTTTCAAGCCTGGGAACCCTAGCAATTCCTACCAACGGATACCCGATCAACGGCACTGATGACTGCTGGCTGTATGCCTCTCATCGAAGTACGTTCAAGTTCTATCGGCTGTTGGCAGGGTTTAGGATGGGGTTCTGGTTGGTGGTATTGCAATTGAGATTGTTGGCAGAAGGAACTTGAAGGACTGTGGGATGTTTGGCTTGTGACTAGTACTTGTACAACGGCGGATGACTGGATTTGTTATTCTGAGCAATAGCAGGAATCGACATTAGACTGACTACATAGTTTCTGATCGCAGCTAATGAAGATTACACGAAGGTGAGGAACATAATAGTTCATAACTCCTATTTACTAGCAGTGACTGCCGCTGTGCCAAGCAGTGCTAGTGGGTGCGATCGGGCGACCGAGAGCCGAGAGCCTCATGTCCATAGGTGAGGTGTCTACTCGCCGCTAGCGCCCCTGTACGCAGTATATTTCCGCTCAATAATTCGTTCTGCCAACCGTACTTCTCGCCGCTTTGCGATTCTCGGTTCCAAGTCCTACAGAAACTAACGTGAGTCCACACTACAAACCTGTTGTAGCTACATAGTTTGACGAATATCATTGTAATCAACTCTTTCAGTCCTTCCGAGACAATAAAACCATCTAATCCTGGGCCCAGGATCCGGACCTATGTCGTCTTGCATCTAAGTATTGACGATAACAACCCAACGAGGTCAGTAAGTCCATTCACTCAAAGTGACACCAGTCGTTAAATATTAAATAATGCCTTATATGCCTGCTGTACCTCCTATCATCCAGATATGCTTGCTTCTGCTCGCTACGGCTTCGCCAAGCAATATCCTGATGACGATAGTACGAAAGAGGTCCTCCTTCAAGCCGACGGTTTGGACTACCCAGGCGTCGGCGACCGACACGTACTCATCTATTGGACAAACGGCGTAGACAGCGACAACGGCAGCCGATACATCCAAGTGGTCCAGCTCAGTGGCGGACCGGGGAATTACAACTTTTACACGCCATCGGTACAAAAACAGCACGGGCGATCTCTCGAACATGACACATTTTATACTCTCGGTCGATATACTAGAGCCCAACGGGATGAGATTATTGCCCTGGCGAAAGCAGTCAAGTACGACAAGAAGTCACGCGTTAATAGCTGTCGGACTTGGACACGCGACTTGCTCGAGGATATGGTAGATGCTGGCCTTCTTGCGAGGGATATCTTCGAAGAGATTGATACCGGAGTTCCGCTCAAAAGGCGTGTCCCCGAGCTGCCTGAGGGCGCGGCCTGAAGCTTGAGCTTGAGCTCCAGGGCAGAAATATTGTCTTGACACGCGTAGATTATCAGGGGTTGTATTATCACATTGTAGACAGTTGGTACTTGAGGAATTAGTAGGCTGCATGAATGAGATCGAGCAACAGACGAACAAAAAAAATAAACCAATCAATCAACATGCAGAGAAGTCAGCAGATAGTCAACCAGTCAATAAGACACGTTGAACAAGCCGCACAGAGACCCAGTCGTGCGAGAGGAGTTCAAAGGTACCATCCAGGCAGCAACTAATGAACATGCACACCGATAGGAAGAATCAGTGGTGAATATCGACATAGTGATCAGGCGGGAGCGACGTAGCTGGACAAGCAAGAGAGAGAGAGAGTTGCATGCCAGTCATGTAGATGGGGAACAAGGGACGTCGATATACCGCCCGAGATGTCTCAAGACAAGCCAGCCTGAGACAACGAGCGGATGGACCTGTTATGATAGAGTTCCCCGAGCGGCGAGGCCGACTGACAAGAGACGGAGCAGATCGTCGGGATGGAGACAAGCCAGTCAACAGTTGGTGCTGGTCGGTCGAGGTAGAGAGACAATAATGGAATAGCACGTAGACGAGAGACAGAAAGACAGACAGACACCGATCCAAGAAGATGTTGAACCAGCTGATATGGGATCCAGAGAGCAGGAGGATGACGACGGGGACTTGGTAAGAGCACCATCAGCTAGAGCCGATCGCGAGAGATAATGGTGGCGGGAAGATAGGCAATCAACTAAGCATGGAGTAGGGTGGTAACTGTCAGCCACATGACAACAGACGGAGACTGACTTGGAAGGGTGACGACGCAAGGAATAATAGCCATGGATCCCTAGATACCGGACAGCACGAAACATCGAGCGAGCGACATGGAGGCGGCGAGGAGACGAGCCTGCCAGTAGATGACACCATAGACGAGGGATGATACCCAGGAAGAGCTGTAACAGCAAAAACCGAGCGGTGTGGGAGCATAGTACTAGTGTGATCTCAGCCATAGGCACCAGGTACGACGGGCGTAAGCTTTCGGCATCAGAGACGAGAGATGGACCAGGCGTAGCAAAGGTCAATAATAACAACCCATAGTAGGCGGAGGTCAAGAAGGGATGGCAGGCAACGCATAGGATAGACGTGAAACGGCAGACGTTTCGAGGCAGGCCAGCATGAGGCAGCGAGCGGAAGTAGAGACGGCATCGAGTTAGAGAGACAAAGCGAGAACGCAAGACTAGGGAGGGAGATGATAAGCCAGTCCGAGTCGTCAGGAGTCGGCAAAAAGTCAACCAGTAAATAGCACCTAGACAAGAGACACGAAGTTACAGACAGGCCTCAGATGACGTCGAGTACCCCGGGGTGAGAGCCAACCAAGCAGTGTGGCGGCAGACTAGTACGAGCACCAACAGCTAGAACCGAGAGATGATGGGTTGAGGGAGCGTTAAGCAGTCGTCGGTGCTAGGTAAGACGGACAAAGACGGAGGCGAGGCAGCGCAGAGGTTAGGCAGCGCAGAGGTTAGGCATAGAGACTACCAGATGCCGGACAAGCCCTAGCCAGTACGAGAAGATCCCCGCGCGACGAGAGCGAGCAAGGGAGATGAACTGGACGGATCCAGAGGACCAGCCAACGATAGAGTGCCGCAGACCATTCAGCTGAGGGGGTGGCGGGCAGAGTCTATGTCGAACGGTGGTGGTCGTTGGGGGGAACGGAGGGCATGGGGGGGAAAGCAGCAAGTCGAACCAAGCGTGCCCTTTTATGCACGCCTGACTCCCCGGAGGAGGCTGACCACTTCGGATGTTGATGACTTCTGCGTCGATCGTCGATCGAGAAGCTGAAGCTGCATTAGCGGCGGGCGGGCGGGCGGTCTATACTCCTGTCAGCTCAGCCTTTCGCGTCTCGCGTCGTGGAAGGGAGAGAGGAGGCTCCCGCCACCACATTATCATAGTTCAGAAACGCGTCGGTCACGTACCCATTGCGTACCCACAACGCGTGTTTTGGGTTCTCCTCGTGCTGGGAATATAGGGAAGGAGGGCCTGAAGAGGCGACCTGGGCCTCCTGCCGACCCGCGGCGGTCCCATATGGACCAACGATCAATGCAAGCCATCAGAGCATCTCATGTCGCCTGATGCTGCTGCTGCGTCGGACCCGTGACGACGTCATTTCTTGAGTAGAGGTCATCCAGGTCATCTCTGCTGACCGTAGCACGTACGGATGACAATCATATTGGGAAATGAACAATGTAAATCGCGACTGGCAAGAAAGGCCGCGAGGGAAAACGTTGGACCAGGAAAGATCTAGAGGCAGAAGAGGTCTCGTGGCACGTACATACCTCGTCCATGTAAAGTTCTATGGCTTTCGTGGCAAGCTCGTGGTACCTGTGCGGCGTCGTTGCTTGACGATCTCTGATGAACGGATGCCAATCCAAAGCGTGACGTTTGTCTTGGTGGGTGATTCATGCTTTGGAAGCAATGCAATGCAGGGTCATAACGATGAGTTGAAGACGGCACTCGGGGCCCTTCGCGGCAACCTCGGGGGGATCAGTGCAGGATAGGAGGTGTGCGAGTGCCACTGAGTGAAACGAAAGGCTGATGAGATCATACTAGTGTTGTCGTGCATGTTACAACCTCGAAAAGCGAGAAAAAAGCCAAGAATAATAATCGTTGTTGTGCGCCTGTTTGGGAGTCCGCGCGCGCCCACCGCTTGTGCCTGCGTTCTCCCCTCGTCCACATCGCCGCCGCCAGCGTCGGCGTCCTCTTCCTCGCTGTCCTCCCCGTTCTGCTCGCCCGTTCTGGCACTGGCACCCGCAAGGAAATGGAAAGGCCAGTAGGGCCTCGATCCCAGCCCGACAAACGCACCGCCGCCTACGAATCCATCTTTGGCAGACCTAGCGCCTCTCACCACCAACCTCATCCTGCCCCCGCTGCTGCCCCATACCCGTACGCGGCCCAGTATGCCCAGCAGCACCCTCAGGGGAATGGGTATCCGTATGCCCAGCAGCAGCCATACGGTGCCCAGCTCGATAGACGAACATCGCATGCCTCCATGCGCGCGCCCTCGGTGAACCATGTCCAACCGTCGACTTACAGACAGGGTCCCTATCCTGGCTACGGGCCCAGCCAGCAGCAGCGCAACTATGCCGCCTCGCTCACCGCCCCCTCGGTCTCTGGTCGGGCGCGCTCGGTCGGCCATACGCCTGGCACGATCCGTCCTGCTCCTGAAGAACCTCCAGACCCAGCCCTCGAAGCTTTGACGAGATCGGGTCTGACGCCTGCCCAGGCTTATCAGGCCCAAGTGTATATGAACAACCCCCTCGGTCAGCACACCCAATACGTACCCTCGCTGAGTTCAACCCCGGAACAACGAGCAGGCGATGGAGGGCTGCCCAGACTCGGGGTCAACATCGATGCAGATGGAGGTAAACTCGATCTTGACTTTTTGAACCAGGACCCTCAGGATGGTTCGAACCACCCACATCGACCAGGATCGCATCCGGAAAGCATCCGATCCCGTCTCTCTGGCTCCTCCAATTTTGGTACGATCTACGAACAGCATCCTCTCGGTGTAAATGCCGGGGCTGCCCCTCTCACTTCTCCTCCCTCTCCTGCCTCTCCATCCTCTTACTCTTCCCGTCCATACCCTTTACAGCTTGACACGGGAGCATCGACAGCCCAGGCCGCAGGCGGTCTCCCCAGTACCTCTCCTGCTTCCTCCACCATGGTCGACGTGTCCTCCTCCACCAACACCATCTCCTCCGCATCTACCGTCGCCACTTCCCCTCCCCCAGCATTCGGAGGTAGACGTTCGTCCGAATCTTCAAAAACGCTTCCGGGACCCATGGCGTTCCGGAGGGACCCTCGAGCGCAGGACCGCTCGCGATCCATGTCTGCCACCATCACCGGCCCACAAGTCAGAGCGGCGATGGACAGTCGGAGTCCTCGTCCGCCTATACCGTCCTTACCACCCGGTCGGGACTCGCCTCGACCGCCGCCGCCGGTACATTCTCGACGAGGACCGCTCGTGTACCCCGCCTTGCTTTCGCGTGTCGCGCAGGCGTTCAAAGATCGAATACAGCTCTCGGATCGCGTCAAGGATGGGTTGACGTACAAGGATGCTTTTGACGGACGGGAGGCGGTGGATACGATTGCGTACATTATCAAGACGACGGATCGAAACCTGGCGTTATTGTACGGGCGCGCTTTGGATGCGCAAAAGTTCTTTCATGCGGTCACGTACGATCATCGGTTGAGAGACAGCGCGAATGATTTGTACCAGTTCCGAACTAAAGTCCCCAGTCCGTTCGTCAGCGGCGAGCTTGCGTCCGCAGACGAGAATGATAGGGGGGAACACGTCACTAAGGCTCCCGCGAGGTCATTGTTGAATGATGGCAGTAGCAGGAACGGTGAAGTGAATGTGTTGTTGAAGGAAAGCCCGTCGCCGTCTGCAGAGTCTGATGTGGAGAGAACGGGGAAGGACGGGGGTTCTTCGAGACCTACTTCACCTTCACCTCCGGATTCTGTCAAGTCCCCTCCTCAAGCGCAACAAGACACTTCGTTATCGTCTGATGATATCCCTCTGCCCTCTGGAGTATTCACTCTCCTGACGGATTGTTACTCTCCGACTTGTTCACGAGATCAATTATGCTACTCGATCGCTTGTCCTCGACGGTTGGAACAACAGGCGCGGTTGAATATGAAACCGCAACCGGGATTGAAGAAACAAATCAGCAAAGAGTCATTAGGCGAGATCGTTGTATGTACCCCCGTCTTTTTTCTTTCGTTGTTGTTTCTGCTTTTTTTGTCTACCCTCAGAGTTAAAGTTTACATTTTGCGAGAGTTACAGGAACCGGGGACGTTGTGGATCCATTCTGTTCCTCAAGAGGTTGTCAATAGCGTGAGCGACACGGAGAAGAAACGGCAGGAGGCGATCAACGAGGTCATTTATACCGAGCGCGACTTTGTGCGCGATATGGAGTATTTGCGTGATGTAAGTTCATTCGCCACCATTTTCCTTTATCCATTCATCTCACTGAACTTGTGCGACGTTCCTGTTTGGGTTGTCTTTTGTTTTTACCTGGTCCCCGGTACTATATACAGCTCTGGATCAAACCACTCAAAGAATCCGACATCATCCCCGCCTCCCGCCGCACCGATTTCCTCGAACAAGTCTTCTGGAACGTGCACGACATTATCGCCGTCAACACGCGTCTGCGGGATGCGTTGAACAAGCGACAAAAGTCGTACGCCGTGGTGGAACAAATCGGGGATGTCTTCTTGGAACATGTGCCGAATTTCGGGCCGTTTGTGAGTTATGGAGCTCATCAGCTGTATGGCAAGTATGAGTTTGAGAAGGAGAAGAGTTCGAATCCTGCGTTTGCTCAGTTTGTCGAGGTGCGTTTCTTGATTACTCTCTTCAATCCCCCTTCTATTTTCTCCCTGTGGTCGTTATCGAGTGAGAAAGAACAGCGGGGGGGGGGGGGGGGGGGTTAATTGAACTGATCACCCATTCTGACATGAACAACTTGTAAACACAGGAAACCGAGCGAAGACCCGAATCGCGCAAACTCGAACTGAACGGGTACCTCACGAAACCCACCACCCGTCTCGCCAGATATCCTCTCCTCCTCGAAGCCGTATTGAAGCATACGCCGGCGGACAACCCGGACAAGAGCGCGATCCCTCGTGTGGTAGAGATGATTCGAGAGTTTTTGAAAGCTGTCAATGCGGAGACGGGGAAAGCGGAGAATAGGTTTAATTTGTTGCAGTTGGATCAGCAGCTTGTCTTTCGGCCTGGAGAGGAAGTGGTATGTCTCTTTCTTTGCTTTCTGTTGTGAATTTCTTGGAGCGTGATATTCATCGTTTTTGTCTTTTTTTCGTTTGGTTTGGGTTTGGGTTTTGTTGGGTTGTTGCCTTCCCCGTAGGATCTGCGGCTTCGTGAAGAGGGACGCGAGCTCGTGTATAAAGGTGCTCTTAAGAGGCGGGGGAACGCTCAAGGGGATAGTGCCGATCTTCAAGTATTCTTGTTCGACCATGCGTTGCTTATGGTCAAGCAGAAGACGAAGACGGAGCAATACAAAGTGTATCGTCGCGTGAGTTCTCATCGGTTTACTCTGGATTATTCCCCACTACGAATGGCTCATCAACTCGCTCTAACCGGTTTCCTTGACCAGCCTATACCTTTAGAGCTCCTCGTCGTCTCCGCCCCAGACGAGTTCCCTACGTCCACCGCGAAACAGAGCAACGGCAAATCGAACAAAGCGCTGATCAAGAACCTCCCTCACGCTCCAGTCATACCGATCAAAGACACCAAAGGCGGGTTCTCTATCACCTTTGTGCACCTCGGAAGGAATTATTACCAACAGACACTCTGGGCGAGCACGTATGTGAGCCAGAGGAAGTGGGTGGAACATATCACGAGGCAGCAGGAGATTATGAGAGAGAGGAGTATGGTGTTTGAGACTGTCACGCTTAGTGAGGGGTTCTTTGTGGGTGTTTCGAGGGCGAATTGTGCTGCTCCGTTTAGTAAGTGGTTGATTTCTTTCTCTTTGCTCAGATGAATCTCTTGCTTAGCTTAGCTTAATGCGTATTGTTACCTTTTTGCTAGGTCAAGGAAGGAGGATAGTATATGGTACGGACGATGGTGTCTACCTTTCTAACCTCTGGGAACGGAATAGGGAACCTGTAAAGGTTCTTGCTCTGAAAGACGTCTCGCAAGTAGACGTACTGGAGGAATACCAGCTTCTCATCGTACTCTCCGGTCAGTCTTCATCACCTCACGCTCCCACCAACACTCCATATACTCATCCCATCACTCCCACTCATCCAACCCATCTGACATGGATCATAAATGCTACAGAACGCCAAGTGATCACCTTCCCCCTGGACGCTCTAGATCCCATGGACCCAATGTCCGGACTGAAACGGGCGAAACGGATAGCGTCGCATATATCCTTCTTCAAAGCTGGCATGTGTCTCGGCAAGACTCTTGTTTGCGTCGTCAAGGCTAGCCCGCTGTCGAGTACAATCAAGACGCTTGAGCCGATTGACCAGAATGTTCGCGGGAGGAGTAAACCGACGTTTAGGAAGTTGTTGCAGGGTGGGAATGATACGCTGAAGGTGTTCAAGGTGAGTTTGTTCGCTTTTTCTTTTTGTTTTTTCTTTCTTTTTCTTTTGTTCCATCTGTTTTCCTGGTGTTTCCTTCGGTCCGATTTTTTTTTGGTGCATTGTACACGTTTCTTCCTTCGTCATCGTGTTGTCCGTCTCCATGTCGTTTCTCTTTGCTCAACTCTGACGGCTTTCTATCCATCTATGACCCGTTCCTGACGTCACTTCCCTTCTTACTTCCTTCCTGCCTCCTCATTCATTTCATCTCATTGACCACATTGACCGAACTCACTCCGATCGATGTCAATTCAACTCCCCGCACCTGCAGGAATTCTACATCCCCGTCCAATCAAGCTCCATACATTTCCTCAAGACGAAGCTATGCGTCGGATGCACGAACGGATTCGAGATTGTCGATTTGGAAACGTTGGATACGCAAGGCTTGTTGGACCCTGCCGATCAGTCTCTGGAGTTTGTGAGGAAGAAGGAGAATCTGCGGCCTTTGGCGATTTATAGGATCGATAACGAGTTTTTGCTTTGTTATGATGGTGAGTTCTTCTTGCGGGTTTTCTCTTTAACGTGTCGTGTCGTGTGTGGTGCTGACGAGAGGTGATGATAGAATTCGCGTTCTATGTGAATAAGACCGGTTGGCGGTCGAGGAGAGATTTCATCATTTACTGGGAAGGCTCGCCGACTGCATTCGGTAAGAATCATTCTAAAGCTCCTTTGGTACCGGGACATAAATGCTAAGTATGATTATCTGCAGCTCTCCATTATCCTTACGTGCTGGCATTCGAACCGACATTTGTCGAAATCCGACACGTGGAAACGGGCGAGATGTCCCAGATCATCCAGGGCAACAACCTTCGTTGTCTATTCGCCGACACGCCTCCGTCTACGACGAACTCGGCAGCGAACTATCAGCAATATAATCCTTACCAGCAGGCTCCGGCTCCTTCTCAAGGATATAGTCCCTACCAGACTCAAGCACCTTCTCCCACTCAATCCGTTAGCAGTCGTCATTCGTTGCAGAACGGATACGGATCACCGTATCCGAATCCGTATTATCGACCGCCGCATTCGTTTGGACGCGATGAGATTATCATGTCTTCGGATGACCGGGTGATGAGACTGCAGATTGTTGGTCAGCCGTACCCGCAGCAGTAGCTGATTCTTAACCGTTCCCTCTTCCCACCCACTGGTTACATATCTCACAATTCATCCCTTCATCTGCAGTAATGCTTTGCTTTGCTTTGCATTCCATTCCCATCCTTCTCCATCCGTCCGTTCTCCATTTCAATGACCGGGAGGTTTCCCCACACCCACACTTTTCTCCCGACTTCGTATCGTTCCCATCCTCCCCCCTCTACCTCTGCCCGTTTATTCACGATGATCCCTCCCCCCTCGTTCCTGCCCTGTTGACTATTCTTACGATGACGACCACGTCTTCTCTCCCCCATCCTACACGACATGACCTCTGTTCATTCTCCTCCTCAAGTATATCCTACCCTGCATCTGTATCTGAAGAGCATTGTTCTGATATAAATATCTATCGTATAGCGTGTAGCATTTTTTCTTCTTTCTCTCTCTTTTCGTTCTTACTGTTTCCTATTTCTGTCCTTGCCATTCATTCCACCTCTATATCCGTGTGTGTGCGTGTGCGGCGTCTGCTGTCAAGGTTTGAATTTTGCGACTTCGCGAGTTCGAATCTTCGATGCTTGGTTTTTTGGGAACAGGCAGGGGCACGGGAATTTCAGGCACACCCGAGCCGAAAAAGGGGACCGGAACCTAGTGCTTACGTAACGACTCGCCACGCGAGCAGAAAGGTCCAACGCAACCCACTGAGCCGCCGGCCATGTATTGACGTCGTCTGCCAGGCGGCCAAGTCTACTTTGATCTCTCACTATTCTGCGTCCCCCTCACTAGCAAGTTGGACTCATAACCCAGCTTTCCCGTTCCCATTTCCCCCTAACTCGCCACTCTCAAACGTCAAAAATGAACGACTTGCGAGGTAATCGACGGCGGAACGGACAGTCCACGTCGGTGCGACCCGCCTCCTCCTCCGCTGGCGAGGAATCCCGGCGATATTTCGATGTTCTTCCGCACCCTGGTCACGATCGCGGCCGGAGTCAGACAAGAGGGTATAATGCCACGACGGCTCTTGGGGGAACCTCTACCACCCCTGGGCACTCGAGACAGCCTTCTGCTGCTGCGAAACTCATGACGAGTGTGAAACGATCGTTTTCGTACGGTGGGGCGCAGAAGAAGAGGAGTGCGAGTGCCACGGTGAGTTTGGCAGTTCTTTCTTTTCTCTTGGGATTTGTTTCTGAGTTTGTATACGAATCCGTGTGTAGCCTGTGTATTCTACACCCGAAGAGAGCCTGCCGCCGTCCCCCTCATCGTTCAACCTACAAGATGCACGAAATATTCGCCCAACAATTGAACAAATCGCCATGGGCCTCCACGTATCCCCAACGCCCCACCTAACGCCTCACCATTCACGTTACAGACGACACGCCGCCACGTTCGACCACCCCACTTCGCCAGGCATGTCAAATTCACGACACCCATCAGTCCCCTTACATCGGCGCGGGTCTGCCCCTGCTGCCCCTGTTCCCATACTACGCCCTCCACCGCCCGCACGTTCCTCGCTGAAAAGTCCTACCAGTACGGACTCTCACTCGAAAACAGGAGGCCGCCCAGTCCCCCTAACGCCATCAGCATCAGATGCGTCCTTATCTAGTCTACCTTCGTCCTCCACACCCTCGACGCCGAGGTCGAATAGGAGTGCGTTGACAGCTCCTGCACAGTTCTCTGCGAGGTTGCAGTCGAGCATGTCCAAGTTGTTCTCCGCCTCGAGACGGTCTGTGCCGACGATTCGGTCTGCGTCTGATGATGATTCGTCGGTCTCGTCTGCGTTGACACCAAGGAAAGCGGTGCGGTTCTCGACGGGCGTGGCGGATGATGGGGAACAGTGATTTATATGGTAAGGGATGGTGCGAGTGCTGTTGCCTCCTTTTGCGTGCTTGAGTGCTTCTCGGACGTACAGCCGTACATCCTCCATACAGATGCCCATCATTTCTCTTCGGGTCGCATATTTGCATCCACCTCATTCTTAGGTCATTCGCGGATTCGCAATTGTATCCATTCTTATCTCTTTGGTTTCGCTTACTCTTTGGATCTTTCCATCCAGGTATCTTATTCACTATCATTGGTTTCTTCATTTATTCTTCTTTTCACGTTTCGCTGTCGTGTGCCGCCTTGTTGTGATCCAACTGTTTTCTTTACGTGTTTTCCCTTCCCCGCTACACACATTCATATATATACATAAGTACGCCGTTCAAGTTCTGTCGTTCAAGTTCTGTAGACACCACTGTATGTACCTCATCTAACGCGCAATGCTACCGACAACCTAAAACCCCCGCCGACTCATGCAAACGGTCTGCTTGTTGCAACGGCCCCACGTCGATTTCCTGGATGCTCGTGTTTTTCTGCAGGAGGCCGAATCGTCATCATGCTCACGAGAGGCAACCCGGGCGATGCCGTCATCGCTGCCGCAACGGCCCGTAAGCATCTAACTCCGTGCGGCAAGCCATAAACGGAATATTTCTTCAATCCGAGTACCAGTGCGAATCACTGCGCTACAGCGATATCACTCTTCTTCTTACTTTCAGACTAATCATACAAGGCTTTCGAGTGCTCCACAGGCTTGAATACCGAGCGTGTATTCCTGAAGTTACTGTTGCGTGAGGTAGAATGGCACCTGTGGAGACGGAGTACTACGACTTGGTATGTCTATTCACTCAGCAAGTTTGGACTATAATCGGTGGCGAGGGGGCTACAATACTCATTTGGATTGAACACCTTGTAGTTGGGAGTTTCTCCGGAAGCCGATGACAACGAACTCAAGAAAGCATACAGGAAACAGGCTATAAAGGTACGTTGTACATGTACACGATCAAATCGTTTACCCTCGGAAGCTGTCTTTTCCGATATTGACTCCCCGGTGTTTGTAGTATCACCCTGACAAGAACCCTTCGCCTGATGCTGAGGAGAAGTTCAAGGAGATCAGGTGAGATTCAACAGGGAATGAAGGATTGTCGTTGATTGACACTCGTGTGCTATGTAGCAAAGCATACCAGGTTCTTTCAGATCCTGTGAGTAATGCACGTCGTATTGTTCGCGCTGACTGTCCCTCATGCTCAGTAATATAGAACCTGCGAGCTGTATATGACAAGAATGGCTCGAAGATGGTGCGTATCACATCGTTTGCTCCTCAAGACTTGATGAGTCCATAACTGTGACACATATGTCACTTATAGGTCGACAAGGAAGGCGGCGTGAACATGGAAGACGCCGCCGGTTTCTTTGCCAACGTGTTTGGTGGCGAACGGTTCAAGGACTGGGTAATTAAATACCTTGCACATCTCCGGAAAACCTCTGTTCATCTCATGTTTGCATCCACGTTCAGATCGGTGAAATCTCATTAATGAAGGAGATGACAACGGTAGCTACGACCATGATGACCGAAGAAGAAAAAGCAGAGATGGAGAAGGAACTCAACGAGGGTGTCTCGTCGTCCACTCCTCCCCCTCCTACCGGAGTCACCGGTGCAGGTACCAGTGCCAATGCCACTGCACAGCCTTCTTCTACGGCTACTCCCTCTGCAACTACTTCGTCAGAATCAACTTCAGCTCCGAGCGAACCCACAGTTCCGGTATCTCCTCAACCTCAACATCCCTCATTTACCGATGGACCTACCTCGAACACCTCTCTCGTCGTCCCATCCCCATCCCCCGGACCAGGACCCGGTACACCCGACGAAACCTCATCCAAACACTCTTCAGCGGTCAAGGATACCTCCAAAGGCGGTCACGAATCAGCGGCATCGGCAGAACAACGTAAGAAGGAGAAAGGCAGGAACAAACTGACTCCGGAGCAAAAGAAGAAATTGCAAGAGATCGAGGAGGAGAGAAGGAAGAATATGGAACAGAGGATTGAGGATTTGACTAAGAAACTGGTTGATCGGTTGAGGCCGTTTGTCGAGGCGAAGAATCCTGGAGATAAGGATGATCCTGAGACCAAGGCTTTTGTTGAGAAGATGAAGAGGGAGGCGGATGATTTGAAGTTGGAGAGTTTCGGTATTGAGGTGAGTAAGAGGAGAGACACCTCGTCCGGGTCCTTTTCGAAGTTTGGTTTGCTGATTGTTGGATTTGGGAACGGTTATAGCTCCTACATACGATTGGGAACGTATATATCATGAAGGCGACTTCGTTCCTGAAGTCAAGAAAGTTCCTGGGCATGTGAGTGTTTCCTCTATGAGTTATATGCTCTACGTTAGGTAGTCTGACAGCACCCATTTTCTTGTTCTGTCAGTCCTGGGTTCTTCTCGCGGCTGAAGGAGAAAGGTACAATTGCCAAAGAGGCATGGGGTGTCATTGGCAGCGCGTACGTAATTCTCCCCTTCCTCCTCATCCTCGTTATATCCTATTCGGAGGTTGTTAATCGGTTATCCTGTTTTCTAGCCTTGGCGTGCAAGCGACAATGCAGGTACGGTGTCAGCGCATGGATATGATCAACAAGTCCGACTTTCTGACCTCTTGAACAGGAGATGGAACGTCTGCAAATAAAGGGCGAAGTTGCCGAGGAAGAACTGAGGGCGTTAGAAGAGGATATGACCGGCAAGGTATACTTGTCTTCTTATTCCACCCATGGTGAGAGACCGCTAACACGATACGAAAACAGATCATGCTTGCTTCATGGCGTGGAACTCGATTCGAGGTCATCCAAGTCCTTCGCGAGGTATGTCAGCGCACAGAACTTCCCCTCCCTGCATGTCAATTTAACGTGGAAATTCGTGATAGGTCGTCGATAACGTCCTCAAAGACCACGATGTCCCAGAAAACGTCCTTGTGAACCGCGCCAAGGGTCTACTCACCATCGGAACTGTGTTCAAAGCGACGCAACCGGACGAATCCGATATCGAACGACGAGAACTCGAACGGTACGTCCTCGTTTCGTTCTCGTACGAAATTCGTCGAGTCATTGAACATTGAACATTGACCATTGGGTGCGTGTAGGATGGTCGCCGAAGCTGCCGCAGGCAAGTCGAAGCATCAGCAACTTCGACAACAGGCGAAAGCAAAGAAACATGCCGAGCAGCTTCATAAGACTAAGGAACAGCATGAGAAGGAGAAGAAGGATACCGATGCGACGTCCCCGGAGAAGGAAGAGACGAAATTTGCTTCCCCCACTCCTGAGAAATCTTGAGCTGTCGACTTGGAAGATCCCCTTGGCTCGTGCTCATGCTTGTGCTCGCGATATACATGATATCCATAATCTTTGCTCCCTTTTGCTCCCGATAGACTCTCTCTCCACGGATTTTTCGTTTCGTGCGTCACGATAGTATGCTCTCCATCTCTCCCTGCTCTTTTACCCTCTCGACATATATGTTGCTAGCGTAGATCTGATTGGTTAATTGATCCAAATATTGCTTTGAGCGTAGTGCTCGATCGCTCAATGTTGCAGGCTTGATCCACGGTGACGTGTGACGCAGGATGCGTTTTTCTTAAGGTTCCAAAGAGCTGACCTGGCGGTTCCTTTGATTTCGCAAAGGATGGTGAGACTCTGAGAGACTGACGTCGGTAATACGCCCTTACTAATACGCCAATACAAATACACTGGTGTGTAGCGGAACAAGAATGTAATAGCAGGTGAGAGGTTGGGAGGGGTTGGGAAGTTTTCACCATCACCTTGAGTATCCCACCCACGTTCGGCTACGCAATAGATACACAACGGAGAGGAAAAGGAAGAAGAGTCGGGATGAGGGTCATTCATTTGACCTAGGCCCAGCGGAACAGGTATATTGTCATTGAGACAATGTATCATATAGCGGTACAATGATTCTGTACATACCTTCTGTTACGACCCGAAAACATCTGCTGTCCTTACAAAATCCTTTCCTTTGGTCACAAGACATTTGACCGTACTCTTCAGCTTCTCCACCGGCACTGTCTCTAAATCCTCCATACAGGGTACTGACACCGTCAGTCTGTCAAGCGGATGCCCGACAGCTTTGCGATACTCCAAAACTTGCAGCAATCCCGGCCAGCCTAATTGCTCCGGGGCCGATCCCAAATTCGAAGTTACGGAGGTTGTGGCCTCAATCCAGATATTGGTCAGGGTAAGGCGACCCAATGGTATAATTAGGAGTTGGAGTTGGAGAGGGCGATGGATATTGCGTATCATCTACGGCTTGTTCGCGAAGGCAGGTTACAGCGCAGTCAACTGCAGTACATAGGCAAGCAGCAGAGAATATGGCACCCTCAAGCATCGGAATGCTCGCGACCACCATCACTGCGAAGTATTCGAGTTTCTCCTTGCGTGCACGCTTCAAGAAGATTCGAAGGCATCTAGATTGGGATAGCAGTGGGATGAACAGGCTGACCGCAAATGAAAGCCATAACTGAATGCGGATTGGACTCAATGGCAGGGGGCTTGCGTATGCGTCATAGTCTAAACCAGTGAGCGATAGATTTCGTCTCCATGCACGTAGTATTGTGCATCTTTGAATAGTCACATCCGCACACAGGAATACACCCTCCCGCGATGAAACGAGGGTATCAAGTAGAGTGTGCAGCAAAGGGGCGAGTGAGGAAAGTGAATATGTTGTGAGTCTACTCGCCTAGATGGTCATGGTCATGTCGGAGGGGACGTTGAGAGTACCCAAGATGGCGGCAATCCAATCCAACGAGTCGACAACCTCAAGGTGTTCCAATGGAAGATATACCCGTTTTTGCGCAAGCAGGGGAGTTTGACCATCAGATATGCCAAGCGCTTTCCAGTGAAGCCGACGCAACTTTGGAAGAGCAGTGAAAATGTCGTGGAGGCTCATGACTTCATGGTTTTCTTGTTCGTCATCCGCTTCGAAATCGAGCGATAGGTCGGTTATGTTGGAGATACTTGATAGGGAGAAAGACAGCTGAGTGCAGTGTGAGGCGCACTAATGCGGGATGCCTCAGTGAGTATATATGGGGTGCATATTGAAGATTATCAATGTGCATTTGGCGAAGAAGGGGTGCAGACGCTTCTTCCGAGAGGATGGAACGTGAGCTGGATCCCCACTCGTGGTAGGCTTCGATCCGATGCAAGTTCTGTAATAGCAGCGCTCGTAGTGCATCAGGTAAAGCGCCGCCTTCATGTTTGACAGACACAGACAGCAATGACTGCTGAGAGAGCCGTAGTAGATTCGCGAGGATGTTGATGGGCATGAAAGGTTCAACCTCAATATGGTTCCACAAAGATCCACCCCCGAGAGCCTTGGAATACCAACGACGACAGACACGGGCAATCTTCAGCAGCTCAATTTGAGCCAAATTAGATCGGGGTGATTGCACAGTGGCAACAAAGCGCGTGTACTCCTGGAATATGAGGACGAGGATCTCGCTGGGCAATGTGTTGATCGTTTGAAAGAGCATTGAGCTCGAAGGTGAGCTGGTAATATGCAGTCCGATGTTCCTCCATCGCTCGCAGGATCTCCTGCCGCTTTTCGCCAGGTTGTTTGCCACTCGCACATCCCTCCATGGCCAGGAGGTAGTCAGGAGGAGAGGATTGTGGTGAGAGTGCTCCTGCCTCGTCGTTCATGATGTTCGGTGCAGTCTGGAAGAAGTCGATAGATTAGTTGATTGTGCTTTCCAGGTGGAGGCAGACTCACTTTTAGGGTTAGGGACTCGGAGTTCGACAAGAAGGGGAACCTAACCCTTCACCCGAGCTCTGAACGTTGAACGTTCACCAACGAAGTCAGTAATCGGGACTCGAGAGCACCTGGATACGTAAGCGCCTAGATAGTGTGGAATAGGGTATAGAAACTTGCATGCCATTTAAGGAGAAAGGAACGAAGCCTTTGCATAACAACTCACAACAATCGCTGATGGGAACTCTAGTCTGAATGGCAATCTCTGGCAATCCCAGGCCGCCTAGGGTAATCCATACGCTCCCTGCAAGAGGATATGTGGGGGAGACCGAAACCAATCATTTCCCTTTTTTCTGTTGAACATTGTTCTGTACCTCGGGCTGATCGCCCCGCCCCAATTTAAGGACACCAAGCATCGATCCAGCAGGATGATGAAATACATCAAAATTGCGGACTGGAAACAATGCCATTTGCGAGAGTACAAAACACTGCAACTGCATGGTCATTGGATATAAAAATAAAAAAAATACAGTAGTGGTTCGTGAAGCATTACAGTTAGCAGACCATGATAGAACGTACGGCCTGCAAAGATTGGCCAAGTCGAGCTATGAGAGGAAATTCCGAATGTGAAGACATCTCGTTCTCAGAATCTATGCAATTGAGCTAGGTGCTATTGCTTCTAGCAGCGCGTAGCTCGAAAAGTGTCCATCTCGACATCCACCAGCACTCTTACGAGAGTGTGTTCATTCCGTGGGGATATGCGAGTTGATTTCCTCTAGAAGGTCCTCTGCAATCTTCGCATTTGCGACCTATGCGACGACGGGCAGATGAAGCAGTCAACTTCATGAAAATATGGAAGAAAGGTGAAAGCTTACCCGTAGGTTGTAATGCGTCGTCGCCCCATTCTCAAAGACACTGAAGCGGAGGTAGCGAGGATCCTGAGCGATGAAGCACTTCATACCCTTGAAGAGAGTCGCGTTGAGTAGCACGGTATATACTGCTTCCTTCCTCATCACTGTTCATCACGTTTCACAAACAAAGCATCGCACATCAATCGACATGGACGATAATAGTAGACGATAGACGACGAACCTAGTCGGGCTCCAGTGCCATCCTCACGTTTCACATTCAGCTTGATGGTCCCCGTTCCCTTCTCCTTCCACTGATTCTGTACGCTGAGCGCAAAGAGCTTCCCGCGCACTTGATATATCGTATGCTCGTCCTCTTCTCCAGTGAGCACTACAATCAACCTCAATAGTGAGCAAACACATTCTCGATGGAGAAGATAGGGAAAGACCTACCTTCTTGCTCTTGCAGCTCAACCTTCTTCCCTTCCAACCCATTCGCACCCTCTTCCGCATCATCCTCCCCGATATCCTTCTCAGCTCTCAACCTCTCGCCAAAGCTGACTTTCTTCTCAGCGTCCTTACCATTCTCGCCCCCTTCCTCGCTTCCACTGCCACTTCCATCTGCACTGTTCGACCCCGCAGCTCCTCCCGTTTTGGAACCTAACGGGTTAAACGCAGAGCTGGAGCTCGCGAATGGCGAAGACGACCCAGTGGATGAACTAGCAAATGCGGAAAAGACGCTCTTCCCGGCATACGCTGCGAATGCGTTCGAAGTCACAGTAGAAGGTGTACCCGTGCCACTCCCATTCCCGGTACTCCTCACGGGGGATTGAGACCTAAACGAACTCTTGGTTTTCATGCCAAACCCATGGTTATGCACATGCGCCAGGAAAGGTGAGGAAGAGGACGTGGACGTGGACGATTGCCTGCCTTTATCCGAGCTACCTGCACTAGTGCCAGAAGCAATACCAAGTTCAGAAGGAGGCGGAGGTGACTTTGGTCGTTTTGCAGCACTGGCGAAAGGAGAAGTGGCATTCGCAAATGCTTCAAAGCCCGTCCTCTTTTGCGGTGGACTTGAAGGTGTAGCCGGCACGGGAGGTGATGAAGAGCCAATCGAAGGTGTCGGTGGCGGGTGAGTCGCAGCTGCGGATGAAAAGGGCGATCCGAAGACAGATGAGCCTAGTTGTGGGCTTGGGCTCGGTGTTGCCCACGGCGAGGGCTTTGTGCTTGAGCTCGGATTCTTGCTCGCCCCGCCAAAGATTTTCGGACCTTGGACGGATGCGAAGGGCGAACTTGGAGATGCATATGCCATGAAGCCACTCTAAATCACGAAAATGTGGTCAGCGTAAACTTTCAGAGCAATCACACCAAATTGCAAGGAGATAGAAGCCTACATTCGGTGACCCAGGCTGATCTTCATCCTTCTTTTGCTCATTCGCGTCCTTCTTTGCTTCCTGATCTTTCTCTTTGATCTCTTCAAGCGGAGGCGTAGGAGTCCTTCTCTTACTCTTCCTATCTACGTCCTCCTGTTCGGGGACATGTCTATCGCTCACCGTACGATCCCCCAACTTTCGTTTCATACCCGCGTGCGCATCGCTATCTGGTTCCTCAGATTGCGACTGGCGACGGGATGATGGGGGAGAACGTTTGCCTCCCAGTGGAGGAGAAGCTTTGCGCGCGGCAGATGCGGGGGGTGGAGATGGTTTCCTTGAGGCTGCCTCGCTCCCAGAAGCCTGAGACTGCTGAGCAGGCTCGGATTCTACACCTGCCTTCTCGTCTTGAGAAGACTGCGATGGGGCACCAGTGTCTGTCGATTCCTGGATGTTTACCTGAGCGTTAGCGGGGATTTCAGCCGGGTCAGCATCGCCATGACCGTCTTCACCAGCGACCGCGTCGTCAAAAACAGGGGGATTTGGACCGGGGGGAGGGGGGACGGGGGTGTCTTCGTTCTGGCCTTTTGGTTCTGGCGCAGGCGCAGACTCAACAGGAGCAGGCGTCGGCTCATGTTCCATCTCTTCGGCATGCTGCTCCTCGTTGGAAGCATTCGACGCAGCAACGGCAGAAAGGACGTCTTTGCTCTCTTGAGCACCCTGAATGTTCCTCCATGTGAGATCCTCGACACCCCTACTGATCATTCTAACCTTCGTCTCGATCGGCGGCGAACAACTCAGTGCCGCCGCATCCACATCACCCTGTTTGGGCGGGGTGCGGACACCGCGAGGGAGTGAGCTCGACGGTGTATGGGTTTGTGAACCTGAACCAGAGTCAGGTTTGGATTCATCATCTTGAAGAATGACATCGTCTTCTTCTTGAGTGACATCTAGTCCGCCGCTCACGCGGTTCTTCTTGACCAATTTACGGTCTTTGTCACGCGAATCGGATGCGTCTATGTCCTACAAGAGCCACACAACGGGAATTGCATAACACCGTCAGTTTTGAACCTGGACTTGACATGGTTTTTTCGGTTTGAAGAAGGGTGTGTGTGATCGGAACGTGTGCAGTGGAGCGCCGCGCGTTATTGGCGGTGCGAACGTGCAAAAGGAATGGAAGAGAGCAGAGGGGGAATGGCGACAAGCACAATGGCGTGTAGGATGGTACAATTGGAGGGGAAACTCACCGTGGATGTTGCCTGTGGCGTCGCTGGTTCCAGAGATACTTCCCGTTCGCGTTTCCGAGACAGCCTCGCCTCTGTTGATTCCGTTCGTCAAAATCGCGATGAAATTGGCTTGCTCGAGTCAAATATCGCGTCGGGGCGACCGCTCACCAGTTGTTCCTTCAGCAGATGTTGGATCGGGAGGCGTGCCAGGCTGCGAGGTTGAAGGCTCGTTGAGCTCCTGCGCAGGATCCGGCTGCTCCTCTCGCTTATGTTCAGATTCTTGCGTCATGCTTGCAGTTCGTAAACGTAGTCCGTTGCTACACTGTAGATGGTGGTTAGAGTCAGAGGGAAATTGAAAGAACGAGGCGAGAGCGTGTTGTGTTGAGAACAAGAAACAAGTTGAGGGTGGCCTGGGTTTGGACCCTCGAAGTCAGTGGGAGAGGCCTTTATCCGGATAAGCGGCAGGGCCACTCGGTTACTACAACATTTTTGTATGCACCTCTTTCGGAGTTTCAATTATACTAGTAATCTACAAGGTAGACTACAAATGGGTTGTAGTCAAGTTTAGACAATAGGCGGTTTGATAGCAATACGAGTTCCGAAGGCTATCATGTACCGTGAAGATTGTGAATGACGACATGTGTGGCAGGGCGAAAGCAATGAACATGCAGAACACTATGGGTACGATTTACAATAAACAAAGCATTACGGTAGGTGAGTAGAAAAAGAACAACAATCCCACCTCGGCGAAAGAACTTCAGCTCATACATGCATTCCCCGCTTCCTCTCAACAAACAACGGAGCACACTGCGAACCACCATCCGCAGGCAGCAGCCCATCCAGGGTGGCCGTCTGGTCAGGATCGAATGGGGTGGCAGGCGAAAGGTCGAACCCCCTCTGAATCGACACCAATAGTGCAGAGATAGGTGTCTCTGGTACGATTTGTTTCTTGTTCGGTCGCGACGCCTGCGGTGTTGACGGGTCGATATTCGAGAACGTGAAGTTGGGCAAGTCTGCGACGTATTCCAGAGCCTCCTCTTGTGTTATGGTATCCTCCCCTTCTTCATCCTCATCCTGTTCCTCCACTTGTTCAGCGTTGACCTTCTCCTGATCGGCCTTTAGCATGTTTTCATCTGGCTGCGTCGGTTGATCCTCGTCCGTGGGACTGGGTGACCGAGCAGCGACGTCATCTGACACCTGCTCTTCGATCTCTTCTGGAACAGGCTGTTCAATCTCCTTCTTCGCTTCCTCCTCTTCTTGTTCCGGCTCTGACTCCGCCACAGACTCGACCTTCTCAGCCTCGGAATCCTTCACTGGCTCAGTCTCCTCCTCCTCCGCGTCCGGTTCTTCCTGAGATGGCGTCGCCGTCGGGGACAGTTTAGGAGAAGGAGGGAGGGGAATCTGCACGGCCGTAGCAACCACAGCTTCCGATACAGGCTTGACACCCTTCGGTTCCTCATTCGGGATCGCAGGGGTCTTAGCACGCGGAACGCGCGGAGGTACACCAGGCTTCCTCGACGTAACTTGCCTGCCCGAGTTGGCAGTTCCAGTACCATGGTGTCCTGTACGCCCACTCGGGACCGGTTTAGCAGTCTCAGAACGCTTGTTCGCGATGCTTGGTTTCGTGGTGGCTTTTGTACGTGCTAATTGCGCCTGGGTTGGTTCTGTTAGCCTGCTTGATCCAGATGTGATCTTTCGGCCTGTGGTGACGTTAGGATGTGTCGAAGGATCAAAAGGTTTCTTCGCAGTAGTGCTTGAGGAGGTGTGTCTAGAAGTGACTGGTGCTGTCGATGCGGATGACGAGCCAACCTTCGATTTGGACAGCTCCGATCTACGTGTAGCCGTCGTAGCCGCCGTCGTCCTCGAGCTGGAATGTGCAGACGAAGCACTGTTCCCAGACTTTGCAGCAGATTTCTGCGGCTCAGCGGAAGTCGCTCGGCTAGGACCAGGTCGAGCAGGGGCTTTGTTCTCTGCCTTGGTCTGAGCAGGCTCCGGCGCAGGAGGCGGCGTAGGAAGCAGAACCCTCCTAGCACCACCCATCACGCGAGGTTTTTGAGGTGCGCTCGATTCTTCCTGAGGAACCCTACTAGGTCCAGGAACAGGTCGGAGAGGACCTCCAGTCGATTTGGTAGATTGCATGGCGGGGTCAGGGCGCTGTGGGAAGGAATCGGATGTGGCTGAGGTAGGCGGGGATATGTGCGGTCTGAGAGGAACCGAAGCTGGCGGAGGCATACTTCGAGGGTCTATAGGTCTCGAAGGACCTCTTTGGACCGGACGAGATGGGCCACTGGGGTCAGCTCTAGAGTGGGTGGAAGATGTGATAGGGAATTTGGATGCAGGGAGACTCTCCGACTTGGATAGCGTCGGCCCCGTATTGGAGCTGGCAGCAGAATTGGATCGTGAGTGGTGCGAATCTACGGTCCGCGACGTTGCACTTCTGGTGAGCGGTTGTGCGCCGGTCGTAGCTGGAGGTACGGTAGATTTTGGTCGGCTGATGAAGTTCAATGAGTTGGTGGAGTGAGTGGACATCGAGGAGGTTGGCCTGGAGGGAGGATTAGAGTTGTTTGCGGAAGGTGCTCTTGACTTGATGTCCAGATACTTCCTGACGGTTGGCGTCAACGGGGCCGTGAATCTAAGTGGGCATAAGTAGATGTTCGATAACTAGTTTGACATACAGAACACTTACCCATCTACACGATGCGGCAATAAAATCTGGTATGCCTCAAAGAGCTTCCGGCTGACTTTCCGTACCTCCGCACTGGCATCGGTAGCGGTTGTCTTGATCAAAGTCTCAATCTCTCTGGCTCTAACCTCCTTCTCAAGATCAGGCGGGTTGAACTGATTCAAGCAAGCCAGAGCACATTCGGCAACGGCCAGCCGCAACGATATCGATTTATCCTTGACCGAATCCACCAAATACGACAGGATCGACGGGGCTTGGGTATGTTCGATGATATGCATAATGCAGCCTTTCGCTCTTGTGATAAAAACTTTGTTCGGTCTCGAACATAGTAAGAGGAGGGTTGGGAGAAAGAGCGGGAGAAGACTGCTGAAGGTTTTGCCTAGAGCCTCTGCGGAAGCTTTGAAAAGTTCGATAGCAGCAGCGGATAGGCGAGTTCGTTCGGTTACAGTTGCGCTGTTCAGAGGCCTAGAGATAGACCGTAGGAATTGGGCGAATTCGGAGGGATAGTCCGCCCCTTGTTCTTGAATGAGAGTCGTCAACCTATTGATACTTTTCTGAATTTTCTCCCATGAGTCTTCGGTTTCTGGTGCAGAAATCTGATCACGTAGAGGTTGAAACTCGTATTCGAGTGAGCTTGGGGCCATGCTTTGGTGCTATGGCGGAAGAACGGGTTCGTCGCGGTTTAGCTGGCTATGGTCAAAGTTGATATTCAACTTGATGAATTTCCGTATGATGTCGCAGCATTCCACAGCTCACCTCAGGTAGATGCTCAACAAGGGATAGGAAGACCAGTATGAATGTCAGGTAAAGCAGCGGGTATCGTCGTAAATAGCGTCGCGCAAGCTACACGCCGCGTGTCGGAATTGAACAAACGAGGTCTCACACGATCTACACGTGATCGTGAAAACCTCGTGGCCGTGTGAACAAACTTATCTTTCAACCGTGTGAACAAACTTCTCTTTCAACATGCACAGCAATCTCCGAGAACGCACAGCCTTCGGACGCTGCGAGACCACGACTCACCGACTCACCGTAAGTACCGACATTGCTCGCTAACTGAGGTTTCCCCAGATCATTGCGCATTCTCGAGAAATCCGGTGATGGAAACAATTCTATGCGTGTGGTTGTCATTGCGCAGAGACGAGATGCTGACCGCAGCCATCATGCGGCATACAGAGAACGACGAATATGATGGAAAGGCAGCGATACAGACTGTGCCGCAGCGGCCGCCGAGGCAATGCGTAATTCA
>JSYW01001196.1:0-13393 GCA_000787475.1 Lentinus polychrous | reverse complement strand
TTCACTATGACTCTTACTCTCTCTGAGCTACTTGCTCGTGTCAGTTACCCCAAGCTCCTCAACTTGTTGACTGTCAATAAGCTATACCAGTTCATCTATACATGCTGCTCGCAAAATGATATATGTCTCAGTCAGCCGGCAAGCACACCAATGGACATCCCACCACCCTATCTAAGTTGCCCGTACTACAATTTTCTTGGGTTGAGAACCCGCTGCACAGGAAGGGGACCGGTACAGCAATAGCTGCAATGAATGAATTCAAAGCTATAGGTTTCAATGAAGGGCCGGGAACAGTGGAAACAACCCTCGGCTTGTATGGTTTCACACAGTTAGGGAAGGAAGTAGCAATATATTTGGAGCGGACGGAAGAAACAAAGACATACCTTTATACTTACCAGAGGTAGGACTGGCCGCCGTACGCTCCTCCGCTGTCATCATCGCGCACGGTGTCCAGTCAAAGCGAGCTAACTTACATATGCCAGAGCATTGTGACGATGCATGTGACCTGTTACACTCAAGAGGCGGACGGGGCGGACGGGCGTCTACGGGGCGGGAGGCGGACGCGGGGCGGAAAGCCGAGTTCTCGGACGTCCTCGGATGGGCCACTTGTGTGGATTGTGAATTTCCAGCATTTTTGCAACCATGCATTTCCGAAGGGATGCGTATGATACACTACAACATAAGTATTGCAGAGTCATGCGTGCATGCATCGATATCATAGAAATCTCGAAGAAGAGAGAGATGATCGAATAGTCTGGGACACTCTAATTCAAGGCTGAAAAAGCTGAAACTTTCCGACGGAGGAAAAAATGTCAACATCGCGGAACCGTAACCGTAACCGTAACGAGGATGAATCATAACACAAAGCACGAGAACGAGTAGAGGAAGAGATGAAACGAAGCGGAATGAAAGAAGGTAAAGACCAGCTGTCCATCGGGCGAAAGTCGAGTCCAGAACAGATGGGTAAAGAGGCTGGGGCTGGGAGGGTAACGGGTGGAGGATGGAAGAGGGTAGATGGTTGATGGAAAGCTGGTATAGAAAAAAAGAAAGCAAACAACGCGCAAACAACACAACTCGACGAAAGAACGGAGAAAAAAGAAATAAAACGACATTATCGTTGGGAGGAAACATCGGAGGGGGGTCATCAGATCGTTGACATATACGCTAGGTTCGTGATCGTAACGCAGGGTGGGAGGAGGAAGAGAAGAGAGAGGAAGGAAGTAATACAGATTGAGTGTTTCATTCGTCGTGTTCGTCGTTGCCGAGAGACCAATGCAGATGATGATTTGGATGTGCAAGTGCAAATGGTGAATGTATTAGGGAGGATAGATGTGTAGGGCCGAGGGCGGGAGGGACGAAGGGACGAAGGGACGGTCACTAGCACCCGTCGTATAGCGAGTTACGAGGGAACGTATAGCCCGCTTGGTCCCATGTCGTCAAGTTTGGATTGGTATATGCGTTTAGATGGCTGTGAATAGGGAAGCAATTAGCGTCATGCTCCTATAAGGGGGAAGAGTAATACCACTTACTTATTGATGTAATCCGCAGTAGGATGCGACTTGGGATCGCAAGTGACACCATCCTTGACATCCGATCGTTGATACACCCGTACGTAATCCACATACATCTTCGAGGGGAACGTTAGATGCTTGAAGTCCTGTTTCTGGAACGACGCTATAAAGCCAAGAAGCATGAGCAACCGTCTGTTGTGAGGTATAGTAGCACCGAAAACGTACGTGACATGCCCAAGTTCATGATGATATACATTGGTTCCTCTGGTATGATCCTCTGGCTAATCTGCGCAGTCGAGTCGGGACCAATCGTCTTGGGTGTGATCTTCCACGACGGCTTTCCATCGGCATACCAAGTGATATACCCCTCATCCCTATTCTTCGGATTCGACCACCACTCAAACCCATGTGTGGCATACCCCTGTCCATTATAATTCGCATTGTCAATGTCCGTCACCGCAGACACGGCCTGTTGATACTGTCCACCCTGGTAGGTATTGAACTTGGTGATACTCGTGTCGAAAAGCGTTGTGGCATCCGAGCCGTTGTCAATCTGGTACTTGTAGTTGTACGGCGCAACTTGGAAACTCTGCGATGCCTCCGCTTGGAATCGACTCACGTCGATCTGAGTCTCGAAGATATCAATCTCAGGCGCGTTTCTAGCGTTCTTGACTGACGGTCCCGGGTGGTCCGACCCGGGGCATGTGCATGCGGAGAGACGTTGGCCCGGTTGGAAGCTGAGTGGTGAGTCATTGACACCACCCGTTGCAGCTACCGAGGGATTTCCGTTGTGGTCGGTTTGGTTGGGGAATGTGCCAAGGTCACAAGTATCGTAGCTGTACGGCCATGTACCTTCCGTAGTGGCACCGTAGCCGGCACGTCCCTGCATAACAATTCAGCAGATAGTCGCGAGTATGATTGCATAGTGCACATACCAAGTTGCCCATCGTCCATGCAGCAGGCCATAGACCAGGTGCTTGAGGCGAACCAGGCATACTGACAGAAATCTCGATGTAGCCTGTCGTGAAACAGAACTTGTTCCACGATTGGATCATGCCACTACGGAAGTTCAAGTTATGGTTCTCGATCTCCTCCATTGTGATAACCAGCTTTCCGTCTTGTGTAGTAATCGCCTGTCAGAGGGATTGACATGGTGAGCACACGTTGTAACATGAGCATGATGACATGGTCTCCACATACCTGAGGATCATACCATTCAATGTCGCCCGTAGGCCAATAATTCAGATCGACGGCTTCCCAGAAAGGATCATCGCCAGGCCAGAAGGTCCTGCCGTCCGTATTGAACTCGTCGCTGAAAACAAGATTATAAGTATGACCGTCCTGGCCAGTGCGGGTATAAAATTGTCTATCGGTATCCTTGTCTATGAGGGAGGGCAAGTTGGGCATATCTGGCACCTGTCCGGAGCCATTGATACCTCCAAGATTGAAACCAGTTATCCTCTGGTCGCGAAGATCTTTTGCCCAAATGATGATGGGGTACCCGGCGAAGAGAACGAGGAGTCCTACGACGAGGATAAATAGTGCCGAGGCGTTTGCCCAACCACGGGCTGAGAAGATGGTAAATGAACGATCGAGAGCGGCGTCGCGGACGGGGTCTGGGTTGTGTAGTGGGTCATCCAGGTCGGGATCTTTGGTATCCCACATGAAGGGTGGCACTGTGTTGGTGTTACTAGTCAACGGAGCAGCCGACGCCTGCGTCTTTTCAGCCGTCGTTCCTATCGAGACTTCGGAGGGTGCGGCGCTGAAGCGCGACGACGAGTACGTCGCTGTCTGAGCAGCATTTGGGTTGTACTTTCAAAGGCGTCAGCCCCAACCAGTCTTGTGCGGACATAGAGAGGGAGAAATGCGTACAGAGTAAGGCCCATAACCCCCACCAATTGCGCCTGTAGCAACACCATGAGCAGTCTCTTGACGATTCATGCCCGTGTTCTGAGAATAACCGCCGTTTTGCGAATAGTCTCTACCGTAGCTAGCCTGGGAGCCCTGGTATGACGACTGGTTATATGGTTGGCCGTACGAATAGGTGTGCGAGTGCGACTGGGAAGGCTGCCGACTTGGGCCAGCGGAGCCAGGGCTCTGCGGAACGGCGTAGTATTGTTGGCTGGGAGCAGGTATTCTTCTGGGAGGGTTGGGCATTGTTGATCGTGGACGAGAGGAGGACCTCGACATCCGGTGCAAAGTATTTGAAGCGGTACGGTTACTGATGTCAACCGTCAGCCGTGAGCAATGTCAGCGGTGTACACTGTCAGCCTCGAGTGGGAGCGCCACGTTCAAGAGGAGGAATGCGCAGTAGTGGAGATGGTATGCCGTTCGATTTTGGACTGAACCACCACGGAGATCGGACTGCCTGGTGGCTGGGTAAAGACGGTGTCTGTGCGAGATCGTAGATATGTGACAGAATATACAAATCGTGAAATGTCGTGGGCGGTTTGTACGCTGGGCAGGGTGTGTGCTGCCTGGTGGTGAGAGTCGCGGCGGGAGGCAGAGAATCCCTGGAAGTGAAAGTCCAACTCGAGGCTCGCCAGGACGCTCAGCCAACGACGCCGCTCCTGCATTGCGAGCACTGCTTCCCATTTATGGTATGTTTTCTGCTGACGTCAGCTTCTTGTGGGTCCCCATGACAAGCCGATGCGCCGAAAATCACACAAGGCCATCTCAGAACAACAGGACCATCTTGGAATTTCATGACTAGTCTCAGTTTTGCACAGGTCGTTGTTCGAATTTCAACATTCAAATTCGCGGTGGCATGACACGGCGCGCGTGTCATTGGGCTATGGGGAAGCAGACGACTCGGAGCTGTCTATAGCAAGTATGGACTATGACATATCACTACGCCGCGTTCTAACCAGGTACACCAAATTCCAGCAAAAGGATGGGCGGGGGTATGACGGGGCAAATGGGCACGAGGGTAAGCAATGTAAGCATGCGCGAATTACGGCTCGAAACCAGAAAACAAACAACCCATGGCACAACGTCGAACGTGAGAAATCCGGGGGGTATAATACAAGAAAGCAAATAGTCGTTAAAAGCATTAATGTAACAGAGCCGAGTGACGGAAACGAAGCAAGAGAAAAGATGTGCGAGCGTAATCGTGCAATGAACTTGGATGAAGCATTGTGAGGCGGGAGAAGTCAGGAATCCTTCATAGAGCTGTAGATGCGACGCAAGCACAGAACGGGGGGAATAGTTTGAGCGGAACGCGAAAGAGCGGACGGGAAGCGGGTCTGGTAGACACCAATCCCAAAGACGCTTTGTAGGGCATCTCAATGATGGAGCGTACGGTTCACTCCGTGTCGTCTGTGTCGAGACGGCGGAACAAGGCGGGGGAGGATGTCGTTGTGACTGTCCTGAGGGTGTGATATAGCAAGGTGCGTCGGGTACGCGTCGGGAACGATATCACGGCGAGCAACGGTGTTTGTGGGCGAGACATGGGGACTAGAAGATGCGGAAGGGCCGGCGCCGGTGGCTTTGGCAGCACTCGAGGACGCCTCGACGGCTTTCTCGTTGGCACTACCTCCGATAGCAGTCGGAGCG
The DNA here is from genome assembly GCA_000787475.1 of Lentinus polychrous. Taxonomy (NCBI): domain Eukaryota; kingdom Fungi; phylum Basidiomycota; class Agaricomycetes; order Polyporales; family Polyporaceae; genus Lentinus; species Lentinus polychrous. The sequence goes on along the minus strand of JSYW01001196.1, from coordinate 8,327 downwards.
TTGTGACTTGTGTCATTGTGCGACACATACCAACCCAGACCGATGGCACCAGCAATGCACTGTCGGGGGACAAGCATATCAGTGATCATTCTCGACTAGAATGGAAAAGAGACTTACAAGCAAAAGCAAGATGGCAACAAACCAAATCAAGCGTGAAGTACGAGAAGAACCATCACGGTTCTTCTTCAACCACCAACTATGTCGAATATCAGTGTCAAAAAACAGATGGTTCATTGAAGGCTGTCACAAACCTTTCTTTCTGAGCAGCATTCTTGGCACTTTCCTCCTTGACGACCATACTGAAGCGTCGCCAGAAATCAGTCTTGTCTCCACCCGGACGTCTAGGGAGTAAAGTGTCCTCATTTTCACCACGCATGATGGGAGTGGTAGTGGCAAACTTGACACCCTCACGAGGAGCAGGTGAAGTGGTCGACGGGCGAGCAAAGACAGGCATGATGGGTGTCATGGGAGGCTGAAGCGGGTGAGGCGTACTCGGAACGCTGATAGCAGCCGGAGGAGGAATGCGGGTACCATTCCCCATGTTAGTCACCAAGGTGAGGGGCTTGGGGCCCTGGACTTGGGACATCTGTGGGGAAGGCATCTGGGGAGATGGCAAACGACCATCGGGCGTAGCTGCTGGAGCAGGACGAGCGAGGTTCAACGCCGCGACGGGGGCGGCATATCCAGGCTTGGGCGCGGCGAGGGGAATAGGCTGCTGAGGTGTCTTCTTGTCAGGGGAAGAAGTCTTGTGGTTGTCGTCGAAAGGATCATCGTCATCCATATCGCCGTTCATGAGGCCCATACCGAGAGCCCCAATACCAGAGTCACGCTTCGCGTCCTCCATATAGTTGTCATAACTGTAGGGAGGAGGACAGTCCATGAGTGAAAGGCTGTCGGTGATAGAGCTGGTTCAAGTTGAAGTCGCTAGAATGGGTTACGTACACGTTATACGCGGACGTCCTTGCATTCGGATCGGGCGGCGGGGGCTGTCGGAGCCTGCGGGTAGGTTGTTGGTTAGGTTGGTTGTCGTACACGGAGTCGTCGTCTGTCGCGAACGGGGGTCTTCCAGCCAGAGGAGGCGTTTGATAGATGGTTTCCTGTGCCATTTGGGTCCGGGAGTTTGTTTTTTTGTCTTGGTCGGCGAGTTTCTTGGAGTTGTCGCAAACAGAGCGGGGTTCACGAATCAAAAAGAATGACGGTGAGAAAGGAATGCAAGTAAAGAAGGGATGCCTCGGTGGACCAAGGCCTGGTCGAAGCAGAAGATGGGAGAGAGGAAGAGAAAGCTGGAGATGTTCTTGCCGCCACACAAGCAATCGCAACCAGTCGCAACCACGCTCAACAGTCCTCGGCTACCCCTGCCGACTGATCCCGCCCGTCCATTTCACGAATCGTCACTCGCAGTCGTCAAATTTAGCTCATTCCTGAAACATTCTTATTGATATTTTCACGAACATTCTGGATCTGCCTTCTTGGTACAGTATGAATCGCGTACATGAGCTTGTATGCTCTGAATAACCTAGGCCTGCTAGCAGCGACACTTCGGACCAGGAGCATTGTCCAACTTGGCCAATGAGATTGCGCGTTTCGGAGTCCAAATTTGGTATGTAGGCGCTTTTGTTTGGCTTGGCTTGTTACACTTTCCCACAGTCGCGTCGCGTTCTCGAGCGCCTACGCGACCTTCTTGCTTAACCCCTGAACAGTGAACACCACCTCCGCCTACAAATGGCCAAACGACGAGTACATCAAGACGACAGCGACGTGGAGGAAGACGATGCGTCTCAGGCATCTAAACGCGCGCGGACTTCCCCTAACGATGAGGAAGAGCTTGAGCGCAGGGCAGGCATTGATACCAAACGACAGAAGGGCAAGGGCAAGGCTCGACGAAACGACAATGAAGAGCCGGACGACGACGAAGATGACGATGTGGTGATTGAGCAAGCTGCTCCTGACCAAGAAGAAGAGAAGAGATTCGAGGAGGAGCATGAAGATCAGCTGCGCGCGAGGGTTCTCGGGAAGACAAAGACTCAGGGTGTAGGTGCTTTCTGGGGTTGAGTCTGGTGCTCAAGTCTAATATAATGTGTTCTAGGGTATTGCGGAAATGGGCATCGTTGAGAAGCTCGAGCTGCACCAGTTCATGTGCCACAAGTACCTGACGTTCACATTTGGACCGCAAATCAACTTCATTATCGGTGTGTAATCTTCTCATGCCAACCCATTTGCCATAACGAAATGATTTACTATGGTACTTAGGTCACAACGGGAGTAAGTGAACTGAATCATGCTAAACTTCATGTTTAGTAACAATATACCAGGCGGCAAAAGTGCTGTATTGTCTGCACTCACTGTTGCTCTCGGTGGTAAGGCTACCACTACGGGACGAGGCAGCGGTCTCAAATCTTTCATTCGTGAAGGCCAGAGGTATAGTTGATTGTTCTCTCCTACACTTTCCATCTGACCGGCTGTGGAAATCTCAGTGCCGCTGAGGTTACTGTCGTTCTCAAAAATCAGGGCGAGGAAGCTTACAAGCATGATGAGTATGGCGACAGTATTGTCATTACTCGCCGTTTCACAAAGGATGGTTCCTCCTCCTACAAGATCAAATCAAAGGACGGCAAAGTCATCTCGACCAAGCGAGAGGAATTGTCTGCTATTTGTGATCATATGAACATCCAGGTAGACAACCCCATGAACATTCTGACGCAAGGTATTTTTTCTCGCCGTCGTTAATTTGTTGGGTCAGTGTAGTTACTTGCGCTTCCCAGATTCTGCTAGGCAGTTCCTGAGTGCCTCACAGCCTACCGACAAATACAAGGTATGCTACTCAAGTTTCTGATAGCCAAACGCATGGCGGGCTCACTTTCCACGACTCAGTTCTTCCTCAAAGGCACCCAACTCCAACAACTGAGCGATGAGTATTCGACCTGTCTCGAAAACATCAACCAGACCTCAAAGGTTCTCATGGCCAAATCTGAGGCCATTCCTGATATGGAGGAAGCCCTGGCCGATGCTGAGGCCCGTTTTCGTGAAGCATCCAAAGCTCGGGACCAGGCGCGCAAGATCATTGAGCTGAGGAATGAATTGGCTTGGGCCCATGTTTATGCCAAGGAGAAGGAGATGACTGAGAAGATGGAGGAACTCGAGAGACTCAAACGAAGGGTCACCAAGGTGCAAGAGAAGATCAAAGAAGCTGAGGTAAACCTTACTTCGATATTCATCTCAACATTGATTGATTTGTTCGGAATTAGGCAAAGGAGAATACAGCAAACGAGGCGATCATGGCTGCTGAAGGGAAGATGGACGATCTCGGTCAACTTCAGCATCTCAACGAGAAGAAAAACGAGCTCATTGACCAGATCAGGAGGCTCAGAGCGGATGTTACCGGAGCTAGGGTATGTCGTTTGCAATGGAGTAATATATATGCTCCCGCTGAATCTTGCCCTCAACGCAGAGAGAGGAGAGCACGATAAATGCCAGTATCAGTAGCTTGAACGCCCAAATCCAGGAGCTTCAACGACGCATTCAGACCGAGCAGCTGAAGATGGAAGCCCTCACTCAAGACAAGCGCGAGGAAACTCACCGCAAACTGGATGAAGCCATCCGAGCAGTGAAAGAGGCCGAAACGAAGCTAGACGACATCAGACAACAGAAGGCGACGCTCGAGCATGAAGCCCAACAAGCCAAAAACCAAGGACTGGAGCTCGAGCGGCAGCGTTCGACGTTGAAGGATCAGGTTATGAGTGCTGAACACCAGATCCGTTTGTGCGATGAACGAGAGAAGAATAAGCTTTCGGTGTTTGGACGTAACATGGATCAGGTCATGCGGGATATTGAGCGGACGAGATGGAGGGGCGAGAAACCCATCGGGCCCCTCGGTGCTTATGTCCAGGTGAAGGACCCTCAGAAGTGGGCTAGCTTGTTGCGGACGCAGCTTGGCAATGCCATGTCTGGGTTTGCGGTATCGAACGCTGAAGATCGCGCGGTGCTTGATGGGATCTTGAAGCGTAACGGAAAGTACGTGAACTTGCCGGCATTGTGCAGTGATTCATTCAGACACTGATACTGTGTATCTTCTTTTTCAGTCACGGTGTCTCGATTTCTATCAGCGAGAGGGATCTCTTCGACTATAGCTCCGGTGAGCTTCCGGAAGGCTATCTTACTGCGCTTCGCGCATTGGACGTGAGTACTTTCTTACTCCTGAAATGCATGACTCTCATCCACAGAAAACAGATCTCCGATCCTTTCGTTACTCGTATTCTAATCAATCAAGCCTTCATTGAAAGAACACTCCTCGCAAGCACTCGTGCGGAGGCTGATCAACAGTTGGAGCGTCTTGGAGGTGGTACTGCTTGGACAGCGGATGGGTTCAGAGTTGAACGTTTCAGGTACGCCCTTGAACCTCATATCGCAGTGCAAACCTTGATTTTTATCCGACTTGGGACGATAGGGATGGTGGTGGTCGTTCGAGCACTTTACAGCGGCTGAAGGGCACTGACCCGAGACACCAGTTGTTCCTTCCAAGTGGTGAAAACAACCGAGGGTAAGCATCCAGATATATCACGTGACGTCTTCGACCAAAGGTCATTGACGATTCTTTGGTAATGTAGTCGTTATGAACAGGAGAAGGCCTCAGCCGAGCAACAGTTGGTTGAGATTACTCAGAGAATCAATGAGTACCAGCAAACCTTCAACAGGTGCAAGCAAGCAGCAGCGCAACTCGGGTCACGAGAGCAAGCAGCGCACCATGCGCTCCGTAGGGCCAAGACTGAACGCGATAGGCTGCAAGACGAAGCAAACGAAGAGCAGCCCGTTGAGATCACGAGTTTGCAGGAGGAGCTTCAGGTCCGTCTTCTCCGACTGATACTGACCGTGATGCAATCGTCATTCTGATTTTGTTCGCAGCGTCTCGAAGATGACAAGGCCTTACAAGTGGAGCAATTCAGGGCCTTGGAAGTTACGAAGGCTCAAACGAACGAAGCCATAGAACCGTTGTTACGTCAGAAGGAAGAAGTGCAGGCAGAGATTGAACAGTTCGAGGCCCGTAAGGCTGTTATTCAAGTGCGTCAAACTTAACTATCCATGATTATATTCAACACGCTGATGGTTCGGTTCATGTTCTTACTGTAGACGGAGATCGAGGATGCTACCGAGGCCCGTGTCACTGCACAACACGAGAAGGAGCAATATATGAACAAACTCAAAGAGGAACAAAACAAAGTCGATGCTTGTCAAGAAGCCGTCAATCTCCTGCAGGAGGAATATCAGGTATGCTCGATCGTGTTTTTCCGTTTCTGGCAGGATTATTGAAGCGGTACCAACCTTGCAGAACTGGTGTACATCAGCCGAGCAGTACTGTGAACGGATCCAGACAACCAGGAGGCCTGAAGATATTCAGCGTCAGGCTGATTCTGTGGAGAGGGCCCTCAAAGAACGAGAAAAGAGGTGAATTTGGTTGCAGCTTTGTGTTGCATTGCATTCATGCTGACTGCCGATCTAGGAATGGCGTCTCGGTGGAAGAGATGACGGTAGAGGTCAACAAGAGAAGACATGCGCTCGAGACTGCCAGACAGGAATTGCGTTCAATGGCTTTGCTCAACAAGGCCCTACGGAAGTCTATCAGAACTCGTCTGAGGAGATGGCACGAGTTCCGCCGACATATCGCTCTTCGGTGCAAGATCTACTTTGCCTATCACCTCTCTCAACGTGGTTACTATGGCAAGGTTATCTTTGACCACGTCAAGGGAGAATTGAATCTGAAGGTGCAGACGGATGATATGGCTTCTCAGGGTGGCAGTCGCGAGAAGGATCCTCGCGTGTTGTCAGGTGGTGAGAAATCTTTCTCGACCATTTGCTTGTTGCTCTCGTTGTGGGAATCCATCGGATGTCCTATTCGTTGTCTCGGTATGTCGTTCCCTCAAATCTCGTCTTGTCCTATTTATCAAATACCCTTTGTAGACGAGTTCGACGTCTTCATGGACGCTGTCAACCGCCGTATCAGTATGAAGATGATGGTAAGCGGCAGTTCTCTCTAAGCTCCGTCATGTCCCCGCGAACTTACGTGTTCACCTTCACCCTTCACCAGATTGACACCGCGAACGCCTCGAATCGCAAACAGTATATCTTGATCACGCCCCAGGATATGACGAACATTACGATCGGCAACACTGTGCGCGTTCACCGTATGAGTGATCCCGAGCGTGGTCAGGGTGTACTCGCCTTCTCGTAAACGTTGTCTTTTTTCCATCTCGACTCTTCTTGCTATGTTACTTGTGACATATTATATATACTACTTGTATCGTGTTATTGCTTCTGCATGTATACTCAACCTCATTGGTACCTTATCAACCGTAACATAGTCGCTTAGCTCTCCCCGTCGACACATAGCTGTACATGTGTAGCGTCACATAATCAGCGTTACTTACCCCTGACTTCACCAGAATGCGAAGCATCTGGGCAGTACGTCAACGGATGTCTGCGCTAATTTGACACGAAATGGGGCAACAATTGCCGAGGAACCCTGGTATATAACGGTGCTAACCCCGGCACATAGGTCTCTTCCTCCTTCCCCCGCTACTGTGCGTCCAAGTCTTACAATTGCATGGACGAAAGGACTCTAGAGTCCCACCTAATTCCCCCTGTTATCTTACATGTAAGTTGTCACCCTATTGTACCGATCAGCAAACACAACGTTACTTACCAATAGACATTCAAATTCAATAACGATAGCCATAATGGATAGTTCTGCATGGGCTACTTCTATGATGGGAGGCCTTCCAGGGTATGTTAGCTCTATCTATGGGTGCTCTTTCACCGATGGCATGGCGGTTGTAGCTGGGATCCCCTGATGTTTGTGAACCTCTCGGGTACCTGCGCGACGACAAAACTCCTTCAGTGTCGCAGTCTCGGTGTGTATACATGCGATGTCTCTCGCAAGTTTGACAAAGATCCTCGCGACGTTCCTGACCTTCACCCTCTGGACTTCCTGGCGAGAAAAAAAGTGGTCGAAGAGGTGGAAAAATGGGTCGAAAGGACGGGCGTGGAATATCTCCCTATTTTATATGATTGGGAGGTATGTCTTGATGCCTCTCGTCTATTCATCTGCTAAGAATGTCGGGGTAGATTGTGAAAGGATCCTCGAAACGTGTGGTGAGTTTTTGTTCTCTCAGAGAATTGCAACAATTGGCCAGTGGATAGGAGTTGATTTACCTTCTTGTGGTACAGAAAGATCGCGGGCAGCTCATATTCACCGATATGACCACTACCCGCTTCCTGTCTGTGATGTGCTTCGGAGAGACTCACAGCAGTAAGTCGATATTGCGACCATGGAAGAAGCAGAGATGGATATCGAGCTAATGCCATGCCAGCCTGTGGACACGAAGTCTCCTTCGAGGGAGATTATGCGACCATGACGAAAGCTAATGCTGACCGGTTCATGTCGCTGCTCAAATACGTATACCATGATGGTAACAAACCACTCTTGTAAGTCCAGTGTTTCTCGGTTCAGGGGCTTGTTGATGTCGCATCCCTGCTAGTGTCCGCGCAACGTATACCACTCTCAAAACTGGCCTTCACCGTGACTTCCTTGGCGATTTCAGCGCCCCTATTAAGCCTGGGGCACCCATCTTCCACGTCACTGCTGACAACTTCGTTCCTTCGCTGCTTCCCGGTGAGATCGAGAGGATCGACAACATGATATCCCAGTCACGCTTCAGGAAAGCACCACCCCCAGAGCTGAAACAACAGGTGATGGGCAAGAAGGAAAATAGGCCAGAAGTCAAGGAGTATATGTTCGCGAATGCGAAGCATTCAATCACTTGCGCCAGCTGTGGCAAGATCGGTGGCAAGGGTATGCCTACCTGCTCACGCTGCAAATTGGTCCGTTACTGTAACAGAGAATGGTGAGTTTCATGCGTTCGCGTCAGTTAGGTGCTCAACCATATGGCCTCTACAGTCAATTGAAGGCGTGGCCCATCCATAAGGCGGTGTGCAAGAAGCCGACAAATGCAGACTAAGCCACGGCACTCCACTTCTCGGTTTTTCACGATGATTATTGTCATAAGATCTTGTGATTCTCTATGTATGTTCCCCATGTGTGTCTATCAGCAAAGTCATATCGTTGTCCGAGTCCGAGTCGATCGCCGGCGTACACCATCAGCGGCCCGCAAGTTCAATAGTCAGTACTAGTCCACTACTCGATGCATTCTCATCACTCGCACATTGCGGCGATCTAAGCACATACATAATACTCAAGCCACCGGTCAACGTTCCACGCACAGCGGAAAGCGCTCGGTGAACATACGTGGAACATTTGAATAAATGCATTACATGTT
>JSYW01001195.1:0-12932 GCA_000787475.1 Lentinus polychrous | reverse complement strand
GTATGCTCGCTTCGCTCGCAATGACGTCCACCTAACTTTTTTGCGACATCTGTGACAGGGAGACCAACAATTGACTCGGGAAGGCAGAGAGTGCGGCGGCACAAAGCAATATATACTCCCCACTGGATAAGAGTCACAAGCCAAATAAGCAAAGGGACCATATTGCGAGGCATGTATGTACATCATGCCAGGCGTTTCGTAGCAGCTCGTCCCCGCCCCATCGGTTGCCGTGATGGCCGCCTCCGGCCCGAACTGTTCTGTTCAGGTCACCCGCGCCCAACGTTTTTTGACCAGCTCTAATGTCTTTAAATCAATATCACAGCACATCGGTGAATCATCACATGTCCCCCACCATTATGCATTCGTCACCTACGCACACCGGATTAGCTAAAACTGTACATTATACTCTCTCCCGTCCGCCAGTAAACTGCAACATGACTCATCGACATCCTACACGAGACTACAGGTTCAGCACCGACATCTCCTTGCTCAACGCTGAAGGGCGGGGATGAGGTGTAGGCGTAGGAGTGTCTACATCTTTACCAGACGCAGCGGCTGGCAAAGGCACCTTCTCGTTGGCTGGAAGGAGAGGCGCACGGAGTAGAGCAGGATTATCAAATCCCGTCGATACGATGGGCGTATTGAGCATATCCGGGTCCGGAATGTCCTGCTCCTGTTCTGTCGGTGATTGTGATTCTGGAGAGGCAGAAGTAGCGGTCGGGGAGGAGGAAGGGAGAAGAGGCGGGTTCTCTTTGTTCTGCTTCTCGCTCTCCTTTCTCCGTTCACTTAGCTCCTTCCATTTCTCGTCTTCCAACTGGAACTTCGGTCTCCTTCCCGGCCCACGTTCCTCCACGGCCTTGACAATCTCCGCAAACTCTTCTTGTCCCAGGCTCCAAGGCTCGCATAGATCGTTCATATCTTCAAACCCTTTGGCCTTGGCGAGAGCTTGTTTGAGGTCACTCGCTTCGGATTTGGTGATCGAGACGTGTACCCCGCGGAACTGGGTCGAGCAGAATTTAGTCACTGACCAGTGGTGACCGAGGTATTTGCACTGTGAAGAGATATATTAGCAATATACCAATAGCTAGACAGAGAAGCGAAGACGTACAAGACGGATGTAGGCGGGGACAAAGCCCTTTTCGAGGTCGATGAGCGGTGTTGGGGAGAAGCAGGATGGATTGGCTTCCGCCGCCGTCGCGATCATCGCGGAGTGAGCACCTGAGTAAAAAACGTACATTTAGCTCAGCATTCTATGATGATGAGCACGATATGAAATTCACCTGTAATTTCTCGTATTCGTTTCGCGTCCTCCCACCCGACACAATCACCGTTCTCGATGATCGCGATTCCCTTGCCCATCCCTTCAACAAAGTTTACAATCTCCCGTAACCTCTCGATTAATGCCTTTTCCCTCGGTCTCATATTTCTTGTCCGACAGTGGACGGTGAGCGCGTTTACGCCGGTGTTCACTATCCTCTCGACAAGTTTTAGTGTATCCTCCTGCGTAGGGAGCAGCCTTATCTTGCAAGACAGGCTAATTTCTGGGGGAAGAGCGGCTCGGAGGGCAGTCAAAATGCTGCAAAGTAGATCGGGGTTGGTGAGAAGAGCCGCGCCCATCCCGGCATGTGTGGAGAACGGTTTGGGGCAACCGCAGTTGAGGTCGATACCCGCTACATCGTTCATAACCGTTTTGGCTGCTTGGACTGCAAGCTCCGGGTCGGCAGAGCCTATTTGGTAGACCAGGTAGGGCTTTTCGATAGGGTGAGTGGTGAATATCGCTTTGGATTTCCCGTTATAGGACACCACTCCAGTAACAGCTGTACCACCGGTAAGATACATTAGCAAGGAGAGAGTAATGAGTCTGCTTACGATCTACAACTCTTTCGGAGTGAAGAATTGCTTTGTCGACAATCTCGGGACCCCATACCAGGTTAGCCCCGAGCTTCAAAGCGTACAACCTTGTCGGCACTGAACGATGAACCGTATGAGAATAAGTGAGAGGTGTTAGCTGCATACGACAACGCACATGCGCCAGATCTAACCATAGGTGCGAGCATCACTCCATCTTTATAATCCTCCGGAGTCAGTGGCGAGAATTCCAGTCTTGGACGTTTAGCAAGTCGAAAAAACTCCGGCGATGGCGTGGGGGATCGAGAGCGTCGGGACATTATATCAAAATATCTAGATATACGGTTTGTCCAAGTCGGTGGAAGACGAAAGGGCATAAGTAACAAGGGGCGCAATTTCTGACGGTTTCGGAGGATTCTGAAGGAGTTCAGTAGACTGAGTCACGCGGACAATGTAAAGATCGTATTAGGTAATCAACGGCGATTGGCCAATGGCGAAAGAGGTTAGTGCAGAGCCGCTACGAAACGTTCTGCGAGATCCGGAAGCTGAGCGCTGAGGCTTAAAAGCCGGCCAGCACTAGTGCGCCGCAGACCCTGAACTCACTGCGGCTCAAGGCAAATCTCGCGTGCACTGTAGTCGCGGAGTGCCAACCTTCAATATTAAGATTTGACCTCGTCAAAAGACACGATACGACTGCAGTATCTGAGTCATTGTATTGAGAAATACACGTCGTACGGTAGGCAGATGTCGCGTTCTTAGCCTTCCATCACCCTTATTCCTTCCCAATCCTCCGCGGCGTGCCAGATGATGTATCAAATGCCACTGTATCCTTGTCCAGCACTCACAATACCATGAAGGCTCCTACGGCAACTCCACCAAGCACTCCGGCAAATTGAGCAAGACCAACACGACCAGACATCATCGTCTCGGCAGAGTTCTTGCTATCCAGATTTTGAGCGGACCTACACGATAGCGAAAATCAAGATAAACACGTTCAGCAGATTGCAGAAAAATTATTTGGTGACTTACGCAGTTGCCGAAGAGGATGAGGTAGATGTGCTCGACTCTGTCGAAGTCGAAGACGAAGACGAAGACGAAGAAGTGTGAGTGGAAGTAGACGCAGTCGACGTGCTCGAAGCCGACGAGGCGGATGATGAAGTGTGAGAGGCAGAGGAGGTCGTCGAAGCAGAGGAAGACGCCGAAGAGGATGACGAAGACGACACAGATGAACTACCTGTCGAGGACGAACTCGAGGCGGTCGAAGTAGCCGAAGAAGACGGCGCAGAGGTGATCGTTGCGCTCGAGGCAGTCGAAGTCGAAGTCGCAGACGAGGACGTAGGAGTGGGAGTAGCAATAGTGAAAGTATGTCCCGCAAACGTCGTCGTCACGCCATCCGTACCAGTTGCGAGCGTGATCGCGGGTCCGCCAATAGATGTAACCTGATAGATGGGAACACCGCTTGAAGCTGGGAGATGAGATGAAATGCACCCGGGGTGATGAACATTTTGTTAGTTGCCGCCTCGTGGGCTTGTTCGAGGTGATATGAACGTACTTGTTACCGCTGTTGCGACTACGTTGGTAGGGCCGCTCGCGAGGATGCTCGAGAGGGAGCTGTACGCTATATGCCGGGTTCATGTGAACCTGAGTAGCAACACAGTGACACGAGACATAACTCACCTTGTGCGTTTGCCGCGCTTTGTTGGTTCTGCTGAACCATCGAGGAATCTAAGAGTCATCGTCAATAAGCATCTCCGTCTTGGTCTCCCAATTCCGGTGGTCGCTTACAGCTGTCAATTATGGCATTGACTGGAAATCGCATGAGCAAACATTGTTTCTCTCGAGAGTATAGTTCCGGTATGTACTCACACTGAGCTTGAAGCTGGTCAAAAAGCGAATCCTGTGGATCCTGGACCACATTGACCGGGAAAGCGGCAACAGAAAGGGCAGCAGCAATCAACGCAAGGGCTGAGTAATGCATCTTGTAGGTTCGCGAGGTCGTTATTTGTGGGGTCGTTCAAAAGAAAAGAGATATAAGAATAAGAACAAATCAGCACCGGGCCAATAAGTTCCAAGAGAGCGAGTCTCGAGAAGAAGTGAAGAAAAGGTAAAAATGAACGGTACCAGACCTGAGGGAAAAGAGAAAAAGAGGGGATGCTCACCACTGCGCACTCTTATATGTACGCATCGCCCGTGGAGCTCACCTAGCCCTGAGCAGTGTTTCAGTACCACAGCCCGTGTATGACCACATCAAGACCATCAGGCAGTCGGATTATCGAACATCTCTCCGGGTGACTACATCAATGATATTTCCGTGCTGTCATATTCCCTTATGGTCGTCGTCAGCCGTTAACCGAGGTATCTGTTCGTACTGTTCGTTCTGAACTGAGAGGTAGCCTTGGGCATGGGATTCCTTGCTTTCGTTGGTCGTTAGGAAGAAGGTTCAGAGAAGCGAGTTGAGAACATAACCGTAAACAACCGCAAATTGATGGGGTCGCAAGCTTACTCGTTATGGTAGGGCGCATCATTTCCTTTCATACAGCGTGCAGATGCCAAGACCTGTAGAGACCTGTCAACTCGGAAATTGAGTGACAGCATCATCCATCCCGCAGGGCTCCGCGGAAGTAAAAAGAGCATTCGAGAACCCAACGGCAAAGGTTGTTTGTGTAGGTGTAAACTGATTGCGACCGCTGAGAGATCTAGTTGACTATTAGTAGAATTCATTTCAATGAGATGGCTGATGACATGTACAGGATACTCTAAGTACATTGACGTGGCGCAACCATCTGTGAAATCGCATTCGCGGGAGTAAAGGGAACACCAAACAATTAGTATTACGAAGAAGCAAACAGAGTCTTCCGAACCATACGTGTAATCAAAGGTCAGTTGAAAATATATGCGACGATTGGAAAAGAAAGGAAGGAAGCAAAGGGGCGAAAGAAAATCCAATTAGCGTGTTCTATGTAGGCAATAGTCAATGTGAAATAGATTGATGGAATCGTGGAATCGTAGTTCAAATGGGTCACTATATAATTACGCAAATGAGGCATGGGAACGAAAGGAGACGTATGCGTATAGAGTGTACGATAATGCGTGGTGGGGATGACATGAACAGGAGTAAAGATGGACGTTGGATGATGATGATGATGATGATGAATACAGGTCGTGTGGGGTGAGTGTTGGATATGATACAGGGATTGTGAGAGCATGATGGGGTCGTAACAAGTCGTCTCTGAAGGCGCCGTTATTAACCAAGAGCATCTTCTACGCAACGTTGACCGGGACCGGAGAGGGGAAAGTCTGGATCGCAAAGATAGCGTGAGACCAGAAAGAACCATCGAGGATCACGCAAAGACGCTTACGGTTGTAGAGCGGAAGAGCATTATATCTTGTGTAACCCGCAACTGCACGCCGCTAACAGCACACGCAATCCTCAGAGCGTTCATCTGAGGATGCCGATCTGCGCCGTGCCACAAATGCAACGTCAAAGTCTTTAACGTGTTCGCTTTGACGCGTCGAAGGATAGGCTGTAAGGGCGTGTCGCCGTGAAGCCCTACGGCCAAGTGCTCGATAGTCTCCGGAAGGGCTTTGTACAACCCTAACGCCGCGTCCGCATTCTCAATCCGCAGCTGGCGCAGTGCTAGACACCCGCTTATCGCTGCTTTGGGCGATCCGCAAGTCGGAAGGGAGAGTGACTCGAGAACGCCGTGATGTTCGACAAGAAGGTGGTCGAGAATCTCGGCCGAGGGTTCCCTGCCGAAGTCAAGAACGCGAAGACTGTCCCTGGAATTGTGAGTAAGCCATTTTAAGAAGTCGATGGCAGGCGAGCGTTGGAAAGTCATATGCAGCTCTTCGAGGGCGCACATGCACGGCTCGGAGACTGGCTCGGGGAGAGACGGAGGATTGCCGGTAATGGTTAGGGACTTGAGAGAAGGCCAGACATTCAGTAATTGCACAAGCGAAGTAGAGTTGTCAGACCAGTTGCTGAAGTGGAGAGTGCTGATCTGAGGACCCGAGCACAGCAACGCCAAAGTGGCATCGTCGAATGACGGGGCGGCACGCTGCATCCGTTCAGAAGCCGGTGATCCAATAATATCTTCTCCCGGAGCGCCTTGGCCATAAATTGCGATTCGAAGCTGGTGCAGATTGGGGCACTGGATGACCGCACGCGCAAAGGCGTGTTCCGAGAGGCTCTGAGGCTGGTTATGATCGAGCGTGACGCGCAATGTCTGAACAGCATTGCCGAGGATACGTCCTCGGGGGGTAGAGCGGTCGACGGCTTTCGAGAAGGATGTGTAAGCGGATTGGGTTCGGAGAACAACGTCGCGAAAGAGCAGCCTCTGGGCGAGGACCGACCAGTCCTTGCAGACGAGAGAAAAGTGCTTGAGGAGCTCCCTGTCGGGCTCCGCTCTATCTGTGTAGTACGCGGCTTCGAGAATATGAAGTACAATCTCGTTCGGAATGTGCGTGGGCCTCGGTGCAGGCCGCTGAGCTACGCGAGGACGAGAGGGTGTCGTGAGGGACAACGTGATATCATGTTTCTCAGCCTGTGAAGATGTGATGGTTAAACCCTTGCGACGACGGGGACGACAGTGAGGGCGCACCTTGGATTGAACATGAGCGACCCAGGGAATGAGGAAGCCTGGGAGCATGGAGACATGTCCGAGCATGATAGCGTACTGCATCTCGAGGCTGCCTGGATGCTATGCGCCGGACGAAGGAGGTTGAGGGCAAGAGCGAAGGTGGGCATGGTGGTCTGGGCGTATATATACCTGGAGGCTGGCATCGGTGTCACGTCGTCCGCGTCGAAATGAACTGAGTAGTGAAACTGCCATGGGCGTCTTCGCTGTCAACCGCAGATCGTGGTTTCCAGATCTTCGCGGCGGCACCCCCCGAGCCGGTCCCTATGGGAGCAAACTTGCCTTTTTGGGCGGAAAGTCTATTTCGAGCGCCGGCTGCGTTACTGCGTTATTGTTTCGAGTGTCCTGGAGGTGCGCGATTGGCCCTTGGTCGCCGTCGCCGCGTTTCAGCCAGGGGATGTCGACCGCAACAAAAGACGACAAAACACTCACCCATGTTCCGATAATATCTTTTTGTGTCCGATTTGTGCGGCACACGAACGACAGCCTTGGCCGCACATGATCATTGCCAATTCGCCCGCTGCGGACAAGGACAACGCTGCCTGGTTATGCATCCAATCGACGTGAACCGGGTCCTGGAGTCAATCAGCCTTGAGGCTTTGGCGAGGTGAATGATACAACGTACTGCCTCGGGGACGGGGAACGCAATATCCAATTTCTCGCTACCAGAGTACTCACGCCGCCCGGATTCGACGCCTGTTGACTCACCCGTGCCTTCCATTCTTGAACATTTGACAATTACGAACGTTTTGACTCCAGTCGACTACAGCATCTGCCTCTTCCGTATCACGGAGCCCGGGAGAGAATCTCAGGAAGCACCTGTAACATATGATGAGTCGGGATACCATGATGTTATGCTCCGAGGAAAACGACAATAAAACCGGTGCAGAACTGACCTGCCGGGCCAATATGAGTCGTCGCATCCCCGTTTTGGAGAACAATAGAGCTGCTTTCAGCTGCGATTCTACGCAGACGTCCATTCGTCCCATCGATGTGGTCTTCATCACATCCTGTCACCGCAGAAAATCCGCTGTGGGACGGCCAGGTACGGAGATTCTATACGGTTATATCGATGGGATCGCACACCCATCGTCATTGTGTGCCCATCCGACACGGGTAGATTACGCGGTTCCACGTCCTTGTTGGTCACATCCTCTTCATTTCCACAAATCATCCCTTCTTCCGATTCTCATAGGCCTTCGAGTGGGATAGCGGGATTCCAAGTAGCTGTCCGGCCAACTACTTGGCAGGTATTATCCGAGTATGGTCGTCTGTGCGCGTCTTGTTGCAGCGAAGAGAAGGTATGTCGAGCTGTCGTAGTTGCCTGCAGGCTGCAGCGCCCAGGTAAAGTACTCGCTATGGATTCTCGGAGTTTGAAAACGAATGAAAGCAGCCATCATCTGACATCGCTTTACGCCTCTTGTCCAAGATGGTAATCCAGTTTGCATACGCCTCCTAGTCCGTGCCTTTGCTCGACAACCTCTCCGAGCAACGTCCACGACGCAGGCCACGATACCGTGCGGAGGTCTTCAATCGCCACCTCACGGCCTCATACCTCACGCAGGTTGTTCTGGGGTGCAATGAGCATATCATCGCACGCCCAACACGCCCGAGCCCTCAATTGGACCGGTGATATCTCGATGATGTCTCATTATTAACTGATTACTCGCAAGCTTTTTCCAGAGAATCATGATCCTGCACGCCTGAGAGTTGATATTGCCTACTCTCCATTGTTCTCCATATTACCCTGGAACTCTTATCATTCTGCAGAGCCCTCGCATCTGTTTGGCGGACACAAGGCTTTCTCGATCTGTGTGGGTGCACCAGTGTGGCTCATATCTCGATCGACATCCTTTACGCTCCAGCACGCACGAGGCTCCTATCAGTCGCTTTTGTTCTTGATCTAGCGCAACTTGTCACGAGCATGCGTACTTGCAGTTGCGCTCAAGGCCGGCAGCAGGCCTGCTAGCGTTTTAAAGAGACAGACTGCCGGCGGACATTGACAATGACAGCATTGACACCAGCTTCTGGTATTTGAACTTAGGCTATAAGAGGCTTTAACGGCAAATGCCTTCAGCCGGCCAAACTCACTATAATTCGAACGCACGCCTTGCTCGAACTGAGCTTGCTTTTTCAGTCACTCTTCCCGTCACGGTCAAGCACGAACCCGCCGATCGGGTTCTTCATCCTGGTAAGATTGGCATTCTTGGAGGTTCGCAGCGGTTGTTTTTACGTGCGACAGCTTTACGTCCACCTCGGTGATCTGGGCGGGTATCTGAATTAGTTAGTCCTCGGATGTCTATTGAATAGCAATCGAAGCCCTCCTTCAATCTCATCCCAAGACCTGCTGGTGTGCGTAGGACGTACATATCCCACAGGACAGCAATTGCCTCAATGACGACCTATGAAGGTGCATTTCCCCCGTGAATCTTCTGCGCCACCGAAGGTGCTGCTGTGGACTTCCGACTTCCCAGGTATTCGCCGATTCGACAAGCTCAAAGTTTACGGCGGCCGTTGATGCTTGCTCGTCTGCGGACCCACCGCCCTTGCGACCGGGTCCTACGTCGACGTACTGTCTACTGCGCTCAAGAAGATTGGTCGGGTGCGCTCGTTGGTCGATCTGGCTCCCGAGTCCCGAGTCCCGATGGGGCGCAGCCTGAGCGTGGACTAACATCTGATCTGCCAAGCATCTCCCCGAAGATACGTTTACTATACTCGGGGAATGCGGGGTCTCTCACCGGGGTAGTTGCACTTACCGTTTCGTTCAACCGGTAGAAGCTTTTCAGGGTAGGTGGTCAAGACAAGGTACCGTCCTTTGTGGCTGTCAGACCGTGGAGCTGCAATGGGAGTAGCAGCCAAGGTTCTGCTATTTCGGACACGGCATGATGCGGTATCCTTCTGGGGGCAATTAGAACTTTCCTTCGCAGAGGAAGAGATCACGGATGCACATGATTGAGGCTGCGCCGGTGGGTAGACATGTACTCATAACAGGTACTTGGAACTTTCAGTAGCTGTTATATGTAAGTGATGTCTATCACGCGAACCACTTACCTTCAGGTGCCTTTGTGACGACCACCTTGCACGACGGTTGCCTCGGGCATGTCCATAACACGGAAATGCATTCCTGCAATGGAACGCTCTGATGAACAAGCCACCTTCTGGGAGCAGGAGGGGAAATGATATCAGATGGCCAAACCACTGGCAATTGAACAGAATGGGAAGACTAAATTCGATGCGATCTGCGCAAAGCGAATCCTTTGCATTCTTTGAGGCTAGAACCGGGTCCGGAAGGTGAGACCGGTGAGGGACTAGGCGTATTTATAGTTTTCGCCTCTTATTCACCGGTCGACGTGTCCAAATCCCAAGGAGATGGCGAGACGTTTAGCTGATATGCGAAATTCGAACCTGGCAGCTGGGCTCCTCTCGTCCGCGTTCCTGAGTTATATATCTGTCCATACTGCAGGAATATTAATTCGGTGCTACTAGACCGTTGGAGTCTTTAGTGAGCGTATCAACCGGACTTTGTACGCTTTCGCGAGCTTTCATTTACCAAGTGCACATGTGCTGCGCATGCAGAATTCGGAGAGTACAAGTGCCGTACCGATTTGGAGCATTTCATACAGTATGTTGGCACAGAGGTTGTCCGCACATCGAATCCTATATCGCAGCGGCGTGTTCATGAAGAGTTCACCCAGAGCTCGATTGAGTAGCATTACGAGCCTGACAGATTTGTTCGTATGGAAAAGTGTCACGCAGTATACAGCTTCACCATAGAGATGAGCTGTGACCACGAGTGACTATCAATGTCACATCTGCAGCCACCCACCATCCGCCACCGAGAATTGGCAGCCACAGCGCGACATTAGAACGAAATATCCCCTGGAATTTGGTTCACTGTGTATTCAGAGACAAAAGAATTGAACAAAGCCATCCTCGCCTGACTCGGTCACGTTGAAATGGTGAGGGCGCATGTGAAGCAAACCGTGAGTTTCTTTTCGAGTGATCCTCTTGAATTTCGTTCTCCGTGGGTTTTTTCAGCCACCTGATTTACATCCGTTGTGGCCTGTTGTGGCTGACGGTTTGCATCCCCCCGCCACAGCCTGAAGAGAAGAAAGATTCGCACAAGAAACGGTCCTCATCCAAGAAGAAGAATGCCGAGCCTGGTGCATGGCCATGCAAAGTCAGTGGTTGCACCAAAGTCTTTGCTCGTGAAGCGGACTTGAAGAGGCACCAGCGGACAACAAAATTCCATAGTGTACCTGGATTGTGAGTTGCCTGTGATTCAATTCTCAAGATATTTTCAGTCGAAGGGTATCTCTGACATCTATCCTAGTTCTTGCCCCCAATGCGACTCGACGTTCACCAGGGTTCGTTCCCTCATCACGTGTGTGCTACATAATACCGACCAGTCATTAGACAGACGCACTGCGCCGACATCAGAAATCTCGGTACGGAGGCAATCAACTTCAGGCATTCCCTCTCACTTATATATCTCGTTATGCGTAGGCATAATGGTGTAGTCTTGGAACCTCTGCCCCCAAAGAAAGGTGATTCTGATTCCGAAGTGGATGAGGAAGACGAGGGTGCAAGTGACCGTGACTCGGACCATGCTGGTTCGAGTCGTAGTGGATCATCTGAACGGGATAATGCTGAGATGGAAGATGGTCCTGTCGAAAACGCGAAACCATCTTCCAGCTCGCTGAAACACGCCAAGAAAGAATCTCCGACAGCGGGTCCATCAAAGGCCGGTCCATCGAGTTACTATCGACCTCATACACTATATTCTGGTATGTACATCCGCGTATACATCCCCAATTCGTACTCAATAGTCCCTTCAGGTTATCCCCCGCCTCGGCCATTACCGCCACCAGGTTACTACTACGACCCGAGTTACCCCCATCCACCAGTTGCGATCCCCACGTCCGCCACGAGATTCCAACCAGCGCCATGGCATCCCCCAGGTTGGTCAGGACATCCTGACACACCACCTATGCCACCTGTCCCGCTTTATCCTGTCCCACCTCCTCCTCCATACTACGCTCCTTCACCATACTACCGTCACGCACCGCCGATGCCAATGCCAATACACCCAGATTACTATCCATATCCACATTCTATGCAGCCAGGTATACCGATGCATCCTTACCCTACGTCATCTTCGCATTCGCCTCCTACCGAAAGTGCATCTAACCCATCCCCCTCGGGCGAGGTATTCTCCATCTCCACCTCCAGACCGCTTAGCGACGTTGGCGAGGGCGAGCCATCTCCTTCGACTAGGAGAGATATTGGGATTGGCATGCCGGCGGCCGCTACCGCTTCTTCAGAGAGTCCGGGATCGTCGTCGTTAGGTATAGATCCGAAGGTGACAAGGAGCGATAGTAACGAGAACGTCAACGATGGTGAAACGTCTTCTCCGCAAGCGAGAGCCGATGCCGATAACAGGGGTGAATATCCGACTACCGCTACCGCTCTTCATCATCACCCACACCCACACCCGCACCCGCACCCGCACCCGCACCCGCACCCGCAGCAGCAGCGACTGGAACCGGCAGAAGTGATTGCTCAAGCGAATTTACAGACCTTATTGGAAACGTTGAGTCAGACGGCCGTCGCAGCAGCAGCAGCAACCAGTGCTTCGTCCGACTCGCATGGATATGGGACGAATATTGGTAGTCCTAGTCGTCATCCCGGCGGCGGTGACGGTCACCAGAACCGTTTCAGCCACGACGCGGACGCGGACGGTGCAGTTGATGACGAGATGTCTAACGGTCAGGCTCAGGCCGGGGGACATATACCCGAGGCTCCTAGATCACCGATGCAAGAGGCGGCGAGCACAGTCAATCCTGGTTAGTGGTCTTCGTTTTCGCTAGTTTACTAGTCTGTCGCCTGGGCTAATGACGTTACTTTAGCTCTGTTACAAGGGACATAGACTATTTGTATTCTCA
The DNA here is from genome assembly GCA_000787475.1 of Lentinus polychrous. Taxonomy (NCBI): domain Eukaryota; kingdom Fungi; phylum Basidiomycota; class Agaricomycetes; order Polyporales; family Polyporaceae; genus Lentinus; species Lentinus polychrous. The sequence goes on along the minus strand of JSYW01001195.1, from coordinate 502 downwards.
TCCTTTAATGGTCACATCCTACACATGAACGGACGGTTGCTTATCAGTCAGCTTTTTTTTTCAAGGAACGGTAGATTCACATCTCTAATGGTTGTTGTGTTGGTTTGGGTTGCTTGTAGAGGAAGGGAAACGAACTATGAAACAACTGTACTTGCCCCGTCATGCTCATCCTACTGCACGCAATAGATTATTCCGAGCAAAGATATGTGGATCCTTTAGATGTGGCATGGAATGGGACGTCACGGGGGAAGAGACATAAAGTGAAGGATGGGGACATTAGACTACACGGGGAATTTCTGACCGTCTCGTCCACTTTGAGGCAGGAAGGCAACATGCGATCGACCGCAATTTGTACTCCGGGACAATAATCTGGACATCAGTGTACAGACCTGATACAGGCCTATCAATATTGATATTCCACCTCCTTTTCGAAGTAAAGAAGTATGTATTGATTTGACATGATATGGAACGAAGTGATGAATGGAGAATGCACAAGGCAAGC
>JSYW01001193.1:0-14013 GCA_000787475.1 Lentinus polychrous | reverse complement strand
TTCCAGTTTCTTTCACCGCAAACATATTCTCGCCCGTAGTGACACCTGATATCAGTGACCTGATGAATCCACCACGAATACAGAGAATAGCATGGCTGTAAAAGTAGGCGGTCAAGTTGAGTATAGCGCTGCATGTCGCCAGCACGCGTTGCCGGCGGGATGTCCATATTAGGGATGAGCACGACACCGCGTCTGTCCGCCTGATCTCTCATCTCAAACTCAGCCACCTCAAACTCAGCCGTTCGCCAAGTCTGCGTTCCCACTCACAGTCATCTTGGTTTTTCTTGCTCACCGCGCAGCACGCTGAGCTCAATACGCTCGGCGACGAGACGCGGTGTCGGTCTTCTCGGGTGCAACTAACGCACCTCTACAGTCGTATAAAGCCTAATCAAATCTAGGAAAAACATCCTAGGTCATCCCATCCCCGGTTTGCACGTCTATCCAGAACAGCGGATTCATTCCTACGCAACCCTCAAGATCCCACATCGTTCTTCTAGAGAGCACACCCGCCGTTCGCTCTCCCGACCAGTTCCTGTCGGACGTGTGAAACCGACCAATTGTTCCTTCCCAAGCCAGGACATACATTACAACCGCCCATCACCGCCCCTCCCCGACTCCTTTGCTCTCGTCTTCCACCTCTCGTAGATTAACATCCTGCATACGCCCGCGTAGAGCTTATATTGCATCATGATCCAGAAGGTACCCATGAGTCGCGTTGCAAGCTCCAGTAGTGGTCCGGTACGCCAGAACACATCTGATGGTATGGATTGCTGGGGCCAATGGGTCGGTCGCAAGTATGTATCTCGCTATCAGATTACCCCTAATGACTCTCAGTTACATCCCTTGACCTAACCTATGGTGCGCAGGCATTATTCCTTAGAGGTGGTGCAGCATCCTATCCGCGCTCGAATGTGTGGCTTTGGAGACAAGGTCTGCTTGGCTTATGGTCGTGTCACGCTCTGTGTACCGGACTGAACAAGACGTGCGCCATCTGAACAGGATCGTAGACCTCTTGCACCGGCTGCGGTCGCTAAAATGGTTGTCAGACGAGAAGACAATTCGATAGTAGATCCAGAGTATGTCTTCCCCCGCCCTTCGATTTTACCCCCAAGTTGACATGAATGTCACCGATGTACCAGCGAGGTGGATTGCTCCTTCTTCTTGGTCACCGTAGACTTATGGTCCTCCGACGGAAAGCACGAGATGAATCTGGTCCTTCACCCAACTTCATCTGACCGTTACGTGCCTTCTGCTGCTCCAAAGGTAAAACGTAAGGCTACCGGCGGTTCCTCTGGCCCTGTCAGCCAACGTTCCGAGAGACAAAGCCCCATAACCGCAGCTCCCACACCGGGCACTTCTCAGACTCAGTACCCACAGGTATGGGAGCGTTTATATTTACTCTCTTCGATTGATCTTCACAATCATTAAAAAAATTGGTACCTATTTGTGAAGTCAAGCGGAATGACACCTTTCATGTCACCATCGAATTCCCAATATGGCCCGCAATCAGCGTTTCCCTTCCCGACACCTGAACAAGAGCCCAACACATTCCAGCCGATAGCACCTTACGGTCCACCGCAACCCGAACCCCCGACACGGGGCTACGGTTCTTCGCCGGTAGATCGATCTCAGTAAGTACTCAATCCACGTCGCCGCTCGTGGTCCCGGGCTTGTCTTCGGAACTTCCAATTGCGCCGGCTTACCTCTCTTATCACAGCCCTACGAGTGCCTCCGCAGCGTCGGTGGGATATTATGCTCCCGCCACCGGGCATCCTGGTGAAGGTAACTGGCCCATGGAAAACTCGACGCGGGACGATTCGGAGTCTAGTATGCCCTATCGAGCCTGGCCCCAGGATCAAGACTATTCTTCTCTGGATAATTCGCATGGGGCTTCGGCGGGTCAAACTCAGTCTGACCAGAATTCGCACTGGTCAAACGGTCCAGACGCATATGGGCAAACGCGTTACCCACAGGAACAGTACGGCCAGGTGCCGCCACAGCACAATGCTCCTGCGCATCAGCAACAGACTCAACCTCCCGTGGACACATCCATGTATGCGTCTGCCCAGTATGCTCAACAGCAGCATCAGCAACAGACTCAGCAACCCCATTACCCTCATCAAGGCGGTTACACCCAGCCATCACAAGAGGAAACCCCTCCGTCAACTATACCTCCTCTGCCAAGACATACCTACACCAGAACGCTCGTCGGCCCACTGTCGGCGAACGCGTGCCGTTTGCTAGACGAGCACCGCAAGCCTGGGATATTCTTCCTCTTCCAGGACTTGTCCATTCGTACCGAAGGTGAGAGTCCACCGCTGACCCCCTCTCTCATTGTGTATATTTTTGGGATGTCAAACGTACCTTCCTCTTTTCCCCTGTCTGTCAAACTTACTGTCATTCATTTCTCTCACATTTGAACCTTAACATTTCATTTCAAACGGCCCATGGTGTTCCCTCTTTCTTGATATGGACTAGTTTGCGTGCATGATTTCATGATTCTGAACCTTGTTCTCTCTTCTCGTGGCACTTTGCAGGCACCTTCCGTCTCCGACTACGTCTCATGAACATTGGAGCGTAAGTTTCTGACATTTCATCTCGATCTACCATGATAACCGCTCAGGATTCGACTGACATCTGTTCTTTTGCATCCTCGTTATCTCCTTGCTCCCAACCGAATGCTGTCACGGTCCGCCAATTCTCGAACTCTCGAACACGACATAAACCTGCGCATTTGGACAACACATCTGTAGACCACCTGCTCCCGAACCAGGTGCAACCCGAGTTCACACCGACGTATCTCCCGTCCTTGCTCAAACCTTCACCAAACAATTCACCGTCTTCTCTGCCAAACGCTTTCCGGGCGTCCCAGGTAATTGTTCCAGTCCAGCGTTCCCCCACACACCAATATATATCTGTCGCAGCCACTAAAGACAAATTTCTTGCCCCCCATCGACAGATACCACCGCACTTTCCATTGCTTTGGGCAACCAAGGACAAAAACTACCATTGGTTAGTCATTTGCTCTCTCGACCCGGACCCCGCGACCTTTCCTCCGATCCGATTCTCGAGTGTGCAATATGACACTAACGCCGTACTTTCTTGCCAGCGAAATCGCAACGGGTCCACTAAACAAGGCCGGAAAAGGCGACACGACGGGTCTGACGAATCCGGAGGGGAATCGGACGACTAGCTGCTCTTGCCCGTCGAATGATAGGATACAATTAGATGCACTTGATATTAATAGTATGCGCTGTGGTGTGCCCCCTGTACTCATTATTGGCTTTTATATATGTTGTGCTGTACTGAGATCTTACTATCATCAATCTCCACTCTGTCCTGTCCCTGTCACGCCACGGGCCCCCACTCACTTGGAACGCCTGAATTTCCGTCTGCGAGATCCGAAACCTAACTGGACCTTTACACGTCCGTCGGCGGTGAGACTCCCCTTCCTGCTCTCTTGCCACGTTTGGAAGTTCCGAACGACCTGGATAGCATTGGGAGCGAGCTGGTATATCTTCTCCAAGGTCTCGCTGGCCAGGGCCGTTCTCGAACTATACTCCTCGTAGGTCGTTGACTCTGTAGTCACATTGAGACCCTGCGTGTGAGGAGCGACGGGTTGCAGGATGTGACCAGCATGCAGATGGTCGAGCGCCTTGCCGAGCAATTCCAGGGTGATGTTATGCGGACGCCAGATATTCCATGCAGGCGACACTTGATGAAGTACTTGGAGGGGATGAGGGAAGTCTTCCGGCATGTTCTCTACGCTCTCCATCCATGGTCGGGATTTGCGGGAGGTAACGGAAACCGTTCCCGCTCGTCGTCGAGGTCTGTGGAGTGGTGGTTCGTGGGGGGCAATGTCTGGTGGTGGTGGGGCATCGGCGGTGAGTGGGGAGGTTGGGTCACGGACCCGGTCAAATGCTGTCAATGTCTTCCGTCGGTTGGGCAGAATGATCCTCTCGAGCACTTCGAAGGCGTGTAATGGTTGGCCGGCGCGGAGTAGAGCAACGCAGAGATGGTTCCAATTGTGAGAGTCGAAGATGAATCCTTCCTCCTGGAGTTGCCGCCATAGGTTGGCAATCTCGACATGGAGTCCAGCCGCCGAAAGTGTGTCGATGTAGATAGAGAGTGGTACGGCTAGAATGTTCTTCTTGCGATTGGGGTCAAGCTTCTCGTCGTCCTGAAGAAGAGGTTCGACCTCCTCCGACACCTTCACAGCGAGGTCATGGATCTGAGGCCATAGCTCACGAGCAGCCTCGACATGTCCTTTCCTGCGATACACATCCAAGAGTACCGTTAGTGTCCCCAGTGAAGGTGTCCCTCCAGCCTGCATCATCCGTTCCACAACTCTCTCTGCGCGCTCAATATTGCCAATCCGTGACCATGCAGTAATCACTGGACCATAGACATGTTGCAACGCAGCAGAGCGACCTCCCTTGGCAATCATCCAATCAGGATGTTCGCCCTGTTCCATCAAGCTGCTCATGAAGTCCTCCGCGAGTTGGATATTCTTCGTATTCCGCTCGTTTCCGTACGCTTGCAGCATGATGGAGTATGTAACGGACGTAGGATCAATCCCACTACGAATCATCCTCCTGTAGACTTCTCTGGCACGCCTCTTGTCACGGAGACGCAAATGCCCTGCCATCATCAAGGTGAGTATGTAGACGTTGGCTCCCAATTCCGACCACGGGTTTGCTCTCTTCTGCTGCTGCATTTCGATGAACAAGCTAGTGGCGGTACCCATCCGCCCGGCGTCGCATGCGGACTGAATGAGAAGGGCGTAGGTTCGTATGTCTGGCTTCACGTTGACCTCGGATAGCCTCTGGAAGAGTCGAGATATGACACGAAAGGGTGCCCCGATGAGGACACACGCCTTCAGGAGATTGTTGTACACCTCCACCGTGAGACGCAGTCCTTTCGACGCGGAGTTCCTCAAGTAATCGAACGCTTGGATTACCCCTGCCCAGTTGCCACTCTCGACGTGTGCGTCCATGAGCGCAGATATCATGGGACGGTCGGGTTCGACGCCCTCCTTCAACGCTCGTTGGAAGATCTTCTCAGCCGCCTGAGAGTCCCGTTTGTCGGCGAGAAACGAGAGAACAGTGGTGTAGGCAAAGCGAGAGGGAGTTAGACCGGCTTTCTGCATCTGCTGAATGAGGCCGGATACGGCTTCAACGTCTCCTTGCTCCGCGAAGCACTTTAGAATGACGGTGTAGAGGTGCTGGTCAGGCTTCATCCCGGCTTGTAACATCTTCTGTAACCACTCGTTCATACCTTTCTGGTCACAACGACGAGCGAAAGCGCTGATGACGGCAGTGTAATGGACGATGTTAGGGGTGAAATGACCTGTGCCATCTGAGGGAAAGAATTTGTTGAATGTTTCCTGGGCTTCAGCAGTGTCCCTCCGCGTAGCGTGACAGTGGAGCAAGAGAGCAATGGCGTCGCTGGATAGCCATCCGTTGGCCTCAAGGCGATCGAAATATTCCCTTGTACGCTCCGGGTCGCCACGGTGGGCAAAATGGTAGAGCCCTGTCAATTGGAACTCTTGGTCCAGTGGGGGCTCTTCGTCCGGGTCGTAGAGAGAAAGGAGCAACTCCGTAGCAGGCTCCATTCGATCCATCTTCGTCAAACCCTTGACGACAACAAGACTGAGCGATCGAGGAACCTGAATTCCCTGCCTCTGCAATTCCTGCAATACAAGGAGGGCATCCTGAGCGATTCGTTGGTGACAAAGGGACTCTGCAAGGAATTGTGCAGCACGTAACCGGTCTTCGATAGGCCTATCCTCCCATTGTCGAACAAGGGCGTGAGGACGCTCAACGCAAGCTGCCAACATGAAGGCGTGGTGCCGTAGCGAGTTCAAGCGTCGTAGAGTAGGCCCGCTGGCGGGCATTGGTCGATTCCGGAGAAATGGGTATACCCGCGGCCACTCCTCAACGACGAAATCCACGATAGCCGCTGGATGTAAGAATTCCCCCAGGGCGATGACAATGGATTCGTACATGGATATAGTGCAGAGTTTGTCCTGTGTATTGCGAGGGCCGTCGGTGACTTGCCGTGAAAGCCTTATGGCGTCCTCGAAGTTGCCGACGAAGGCTTCGCTTCGTGCCATAACACATAACCACCTGGTACGCAGGGGATTTCGCGTGTCGTCTATGCGAGGATGGACTTCGTTGAGCAGAGTGGATATTCGAAGGGGCCAAGGTTTCCAAGAATCATCTTGATAGATGAGGTCTTGCAGCGAGTCCGCCATCCGCTCTGCCAAAGTAACCAGTGATCCAGGCCGTACTTCGTCGCCATTAGATAATAACTTATACTTTTCGTAGGCATCCCAGGCAGTGTCTAGGTCGAGTGGAGAGGGATCGCGGATTAGTTGGAGTAGCGTTTGGGCGGGGTCCTTCCCGGATGGTATGGAGGAAGGGTCTGGAGGGTCCGGGGTATCTTGCGAGGCAATCGCACTAGAGACATGCCGTCTCTGTGCCCCATTGTGTCTGGGCATCCATACATGTAGTGATGGGGCAGCCCGCATCCCCGAGGGATCTCCATGGAACCTGTGGCTTGCAGTGCGCCGGATCCTCTGCCGGCAAGAAGCCATGTTGCGTACGGCCTCCACACGACTGCGGTCTGTCAAGCAAGACTGAGTAAATCATACACCCTTAACCCAAACCACCATGAAGCTTACTTGGCGCAGCCGTCGAGCTGCCACTGCTACTGCTCCCTGCCAAACCACTCACAGCGTCATACCCAAACTCATCGCTCCTGTCCTCTGGTAATGCCCGTTGCTTCCCTTTAGACCGTCTCGGAGCGGGGGTGAAGAAATCCTGAGGCAGGATTTGGCGAGTGACCATCCTCAGCGCAGGCTGGGAGGCAGAGGAGAGATGTCCTGTGAATGGCCGGCCGGAGGAGAATATGGAGCTGAGGACGGAGGCAGCCAAAGGCTCCAGCATCACAAACCTCGCCTGAACGAGTTTTCAACGGCCTGCTTTACAGAGTTTCAGAAGCTATGTATATTCCAATCTCTCCCTCACCTACCTGAATCCACAGGACGATAATCCTGGCGAGAAATAGTGACAAGGGAACCAGTTCGAGGCCGACATACAAAAGTTAGTAGGGACGTGTGTCAGGCGCTTACCAGCCTATCACTGGGCCGTACTCGGCCAATCCCGGCCTATGATTGGACGTCTGGGCGTTCCTCCTCGAAGCGCCATTTACAATTGCCTAATCCGTCGTTACTAAAGGAGTTGGTTATATTTCGCAAGTGGGGGTCATCAGCTCGCGTTATATTGCTGGACGCACCAAAGTGAGCATGGGGGAACTCTCATCTTGCGTCTTTCTCTCATCTAAATAGTACATTCTATCCGATTACTTTGACGTTTGGTCTTTCCTCACGTTCATACACCGGGAGGAAGCATTGCAAAGGTCACTCATCGCAGATGTCCTCCGTGAACTCTCCTCCTCCTCCTCCTCACGAGATCATCCCCATTGATCCCATAGCAGGACTGCCTACCAATTGGAAGGAACTGCGTGAGCAATGCTTTAGTCTCCGCATTGACGTCTTCCATCACGAACAAGGTTTTCCTCTCGAAACGGAGTTCGATGAGTTCGTCCACCTCTCTTCCGTTACTGTCCCATACGTCATGCGCTCATTATTGATCCTCCTTCTGTACTGAAGCCAGGAGGATGTCAGCGTACACTTTCTTCTTCGCCTGACTGATCCAGCGGAGAACCAGAAGCCTATCGGGTCGATACGACTCGTCAGGAAGGACGGGTACTACAAGCTCACTAGGCTAGTGGTGCTCAAAGACTACCGCCATCACCGATTCGGGAGTGCACTCGTTCTGGCTCTTCATGACTATGCTCGTGAGGAAGCGAGAAAGAATGGCCGGGCCGTCGCTCGTGTGGTCGCACACTCTCAATTGCCCGCAAAGGGTTTCTACGCAAAGTGAGCCTAGCGGTTTCTCTCGTTCCTCCACTCTTTGCGTTCTGTCGCGTTCCTGTTCCCCCGAGATTTCGAAGAGAGAATGTTCCTCATGGAAGAATGCTATGTTTGCCCATTGTATGCATGATACTCCGCTTGAGAGTCAATAGTGGTCTCGAGGACAGGACGGAGAGGGCATATGCCGAATGGAACTCTTCCCTTTACTGATTACATTTGTGCTTTCCTTCCCGCAGGTTCGGATACCAACCCGAGGTGAGTAGCTCCTGCCTTGTGTATACTTGTCGCCTTCTCGCCATCTTCTCCCGTTTCCCTATTCTCTCTCATGCGTGAAGAGAAAGGAGGTCAGGGGGGGAACGAGATACAGATTAGAGATGAACAATCCCATTCATTCTACTCTTCGCTTTCCTCCCTACTCCACTCAATGGAGGCGATAACCGGCACGACGCATAACAATGCCCCCCCCCCCCCGTCTCTCTCGTTCCGAAGGGATTATCTATCTGATCTTTGACATATTCACTGCCTCCCAAGTCTCATACTCTTCACCAGCTACTGTGACAACGTCCTTTCCGTCCTCGTTCCCTATCTTTGCCCCTATCCTCCACTTTCCCTTCTTGCTTTGACTGATGGGCTCGGAACCGGTGTTTCTCATGTCCCCTCTTATCGTTCTTAGGGCGAAGAATTCGATGAGGACGGCGCACCGCACCAGAAAATGGTTCTCGACCTCCCGGTATCCGAGTGAAGAGTGCAGGCATTGTGACATGCATATTCGCAGGACCTCAATCAGGCAGGACCAGAGGGTGGTCGATATCAATACCATGGACACCATGTGGATGGTCTACAAGGGTCAGGTCCCTATCGCGTATATATTCAAAGTACCCGCAGAATCCAGACATCATGTAGATAGTGACATCAAAGAAAATGGACAAGACTGTATTCGAGAAAAGGGAAGGTCGTGACAGGTCGTAAAGGGGTTGTGTGCGAGCGTGAATAAATACGCTGAGGCACCAGCTACAATACAACAGAGGGGGATGAGATGGGAGTGGAGATGAGGGGAGTGTGTATGGCGAAACAGAAGAAAGCAAACTCTTTTGGTATCAAATAATACAGAGGGGTGATAGGGGGTAGGCATACGACGTCCGTGAAGCGTGAAGAGGAACGAAGGGCATAATGTTACGGAGGAAGCAACGTGGTATCAGAGGCAGGAAGAGAAGGGGGGAACATAAGTCGTAAGGACGTGTAAGTCAACGTCCGAAGAGGTATCAAAAGGAGAGATAAAGTTCAAGCAGTCCATTCATGCAGCAACAGAAGAACGACCGGAGCACCGACCTTTCAAACCCGTCGGACAGGCTTTTGCTCCGCACCATCGTCCGTCGCAAAGCCGTCGCTTTCGCTTTCGGAGCTGAGCGCCTCCTGCTTGACGGAACGCGACAGAGAACTTGCAGTGCTAGGGAAGGTGATGGCATTTATCGGAGACCCAGGCAAGATGCTAAAGTTGATAGTGTTCGGGCTCAATCCCGACGCGCCTTCTTCATAAACCTTTCGAGCGGCCTCGTACTCGAGTTTCTCTTGCTCGGCCTGAGCGAGGAACGGCTGTTGAATTTGAGACCAAATGAGCCAAATGCTAGGGGGGCAGCGTCACGCCACAGCCGTTTCAGAAACAGCACATACCTTGCGTTCCTCATCTGTCATGGACCTCCACTTAGCAGCCGCCAAGACACTCTGTTTCGTCGTCTCTGTCTCATCCCCAAATACCTCCTTGACCAAATCTGGGTCGGAGCGGATGCGCTGGAGGAACATAAAGTACGCGCTGAGAGGCTTCTTTGGCGCGTTGGGATCTTTGATGTTCCCGCGGCGGCTCTTGCCAGCTTTGCGCTGCGCAGTTCGGAACGCGTTCTCTCTCTTGATATCATCCGGAGTGAGGGTGCGCATATAGGCCGCCAATTCGCGTTCCCGAGCTTCCTTCATGGCCTGGGAGCGCCGTCTATAAGGCTAGATTACAGGAACGAGACATAGGATGAGAAAGTTTGTTATTGAATGACGCCAAAGGGACATGGCAACGAAGAATCGCACACATACCTCCTTCTCCTCGGAACTCAATCGTGCATATTCCTGGCCGGCCTCTTTGGCCGCCTGGGCGACGTTGAGCTTCTTGCTACTGGAAGCTTGGTGGCGTTGAATCCAATCCGTAAAGTAAAGCTGCCAGGCGGATGGCGCGAGCTTGGGAGGCTTCAAGATTGACTTGAGGGGAGCTATATCGCACGAACACGTATGCATATCAGTCTATGACGGGGATGGACTCGGATGGCACTCACGGCTCCTTTCCCGGTCTGAAGGCGCAGCTCGCGGGTCTTCCTCGTCTGCGGCCGGGCTTCTCCTCTTTCTGCGAATGGTCGCATCGCGGTCGTCGTGCTCGCTCGTGGACTCGGCGCGCCGACTGTAGCCTCTGGTGTACGGAGGGCGGATGTGAGAGGGCGACGGAGCGCTGGAGGACATGAACATCTGAGAGACGGAGGCGACGTCGCGCCTGTGATGCGCCCGGGGACGCTGAGTGGCAAACGCATCCTCCGAGTCGGCTTTGAACGGCACGGGGACGTCCTGGATGGGTGCCGAGGGAGGCGGGGCGGCGTTGAAGAGCTGAGCGGCCCACGTCGGCGGACTCGGCTGGTACTCGGCCGGGGACATGGGCGGGTCCGAGTGCTGCCGCAGCACGTCGGGCATGATGGTGTCGGCGGCCGGAGACGGGGAGTAGGACCGGGGGAGGGGCTGGAGGGCGGCGTACGCGGTCGTCGGGGAGAACGGAGAGACGTCGGGGAAGACGGAGGACTTGTCGCTGTAGGCCATGAAGCCGGCCGGGGAAGCAGGCGAGGCCGGGATGTCGATCGGGGCCGAGTGCATGGGGCCCTGGGGCACGTCGGGGTCGGCGATCCACCTGTTGTAGTCGGCATAGATGAGGTCATTGGTCATGTCGGGCGGGGCATCGCGGTAGACGAGGCCGGCATCGAACGAGCGATCGGAGGGAGGCAAATGATGGGGCGAGCCAAAGTCGAGCTGGCTGGAGGTGGACTCTGGGGACGCGAGGTAGGAGGAGGGGAGGGAGGCGGGGACGGGATAGTCATAGTGCGCGTCCCAGGGCGACGGATCGGGCTTTGCGTCATAGTCGTCAAAGGCAAAGATCATGTCTGCAGAGTCGGCCATGTGGTGGTCGTACAAGGAAGCGTCGTCAAAGGAGTCGGCCATGGAGAGGTGAGCGGCGGGGGACGCAATCGCGACGGCGTCTCTCTGGAGGTCGCGTCTAAAGAGGGGGCTGACGGACATTTGATGGACGATCACTCGATGGACGGAGGCTGAGCGGAGTAGGAGTAGGGGAGGGGGGCGTGGACGGGCAGGGGAGGACCAGCCCAGGGCGTATTTATTCAGATGAGATGTCCGAGAGAGGCATGCCAGGATTCGCTCTCCGGCGCACCCAGGCAGCTGAGCGGCCGCGCGAGCAGATGCCATTTCCAGGACCTGCTCGGATTGACTCGACGGCTTGCCTAGTACGGTAGATTCAACCGGCCTCTCCTCCGGGGGGGGCCGAAGACTGCAAGTAAATGTCGAATTAGTAGCAATGACACTGGCGCCCACTCCGTCACAGATGCAGTACAATCGAGCAACAGAGGCAGTATCGTTCGCGCGATCCTCCGAGTGGCCCTCGAGAACATTGGAAAGAGAAGCGATCCAAATCACAAGCAAAGCTGCGTGATCCATCCATCATCGCCCAGCGCGTCTGCCACGCATTCAGATCGGCCACCCCTGCTCGAGAACCACTCGGGGGTGCGTGCACGAGGTTACCCAACGGCTCCCTTCCCCGGACGCGCTTTCTCCAGCAGTCATACCAGTCCGCCTCCGTCCTCAGCCATCTCGGACCCATCTCCCCCCCAAATCGCAGTAGCACTCACCTGCGCACTGCCTCTTCCGCTCACTAATCCCCTTGATACACCCGCACGTCCCCAACTCCGGTTTACTGTTTGTATGTGTCAGAAGAGTGAATGGCAGATCGAGGACAATGGGTGACTCCTTCGTCGCTTTCGCCCACGATGGCGACGCCAAAAAATCTGTCGCGTTGTGTGCCGGCGGCAGAGGTCCATCCCAGAATGGAAGGTCCGACCCAAGTGTCCAAACGGACAGGGCGGAGGCATTCCCCCCAGCCGCCGATTGCTCAGCTGGGACGAGCTCGTTCTCACCTCTCCTCCTCGGCATATCAAAGATAGCTGACGGATCTCTCATCCTTCTTTCCATCCATCCCATCCTGAATGCTTTCTGATCCATTGCATAACAAAGAAGCAATGTATATTCGAGGGCCCGCTCCACTCTCTCTCATCATTACAGAACCACGATAGACTCGGATGGGCGATACTTGGGGTTGTGATACACACTCTTGCCAACCTGACAAATGTACACCAGACGGAATATGTCCCGCACCATGTGCCGTCAGTCCAACTCATCCAAGATGCCATCCGGGCGCAAAAGATCATGCGTACCTCCCAGCCCTCGACGCCCTTCATAATCTCCTTCTCCCGCTCCAGAGCCGCCTGCTGGCGGCGATACGCATCTCGATCGCCCTCTGCCAACAGAAGAGGGACTAGGTGAATGCGGGACCATGTCTTCTCCCGTTGAAGTTCCCTGCAGATACGAAACAGTTTAGATATCTGGGTCAACTATCACGATCGCGCGACTGCGATCGACAACAGATCACACTCGGAATCCAGCTCATTCGCACCGCTCCTCCGTCTGTCATCTAACCAATCTGGGGGGTTTGTAAAACAACGATAAGAGTGAACGCCAGAGGTCTACCGTGCGGTCGGATCCAGCATGACCACGTTTCTCAGCGACCGCGTCCCATCATTGAACACGTTCGACGACCGCCTGACCTCTCCTCTCGTTCCATATACCATAACAGTATGTGGGCACAGGGTATCCAGCCACGAAAGGTCGGGCTGACGGAGGCGGGATGACGCGAGAAGACGATGAACAGCAGAGGAGTTTGAACTTTGATCCATCGCATATTCGTATTCATAGACCAAGGGGAAAATGTGAACGTGACAAGAAAGATAGAAAAACACGTACCTCTTCTCAAGATTTCCCAACCCTACGCGATAGAAACCGTATGCACAGATCGCCGTTACGCCGCCGAGGATGACCAAACCACTCGGTCCGCGGAACGGGAGGTTTCGCTTGTACTTGATAGGTTCAAAGCCACCCGGAGGGGGCATATCCCTGATGACGGTGAAGAGATGTCACGGAGGAAGGTAACAGCCAATGCAGAGCACAGGGATCGCAGTGGGTGTGAATGAATTGAAGGCACTGTGCACAAAACGGGCGAACAATAACGCACTGTCTATAAGTTTGCGACACTGCCATAATACACACGAGGGTAGATGAAGAGATGTCGGTCAGTAATGCACTTCTCAGGGTGGAATGCAGGGAATCATTGACCATGGGCCAAGATCACTCACTCTTGAAATTACTGTAGTAGGAAACTGTCTATCGGGCCCGAGATGCCTCCTGTGAGTGGTTCTGCGTTCAGCAAAGCAACCTGTGACGTCGATGGAGCACTGACAAACGGCAGAGAAGACGAAACAACGAAAGTAGCTGGCGAGGTGGTAGTTGAAAAGGATGATGCTGACGGTGAAGCGTTCAGTTGCCTGCAGGTGTGCACGCGCAGACCCGGAGATCTCCGTGGCCCGATCGACCGTTTGCAGAACCAAGTCCATTTTCCAACATATGCAGCTCAAGGATCGCAGCTCTGGAATACCGGTGAATAACTGGCGTATGTGTACATTGTATCGAAATCAACTAAAGAGGCTGTACGAACGACTCGTGGTGAGGCAGCTGCCGTCAAAGTTCATTCGTTAATCCATTGTACTTTCGAAGCGTGAATGCTTGCACGCATGCACATCCTGTTGTCATTCTCACTGCGATCCACTGCGCATGCCTAGCCGCAGGAGAATACTGCATTGTGTGGTTACTCATTGTTCTCTGGATGGTACAGCATACGTACGACCATAGAAACCTGAATGCTTTCAATGTAC
>JSYW01001191.1:0-17636 GCA_000787475.1 Lentinus polychrous | reverse complement strand
TCGCGTGGCATGCTGTTCCGTTAGTTGAAGCGCAAGATCCGTCGAAACGCCTCCGAGACACCAGTGGGGCCGTATGAGACTAAGGTCACACAAGGGTTGAACTAGCCTAGATAAGTCGGATCGACGTTGGGAGGCAAAGCCCCCATTCATCCTATCCAGCCTTCGAGTTCGACCAGTTCGCTATAGGTGGCCCGGCCATCAAAACTGGAACAAACAACTCGATCCGTCTGATTGCTGCGAGGTGGGAAGCACTTGAGCGGAGGACACTCAGCAAGGCAAGTCCGATCCCAACCCAGGGCTCCGTTCGCACCCGTCCACTACACCAAGCTCTGACATAACAAGGTTTTCTGTCCCAACTCAATACAACCTCATACCTTCTGTCGGCACCCGTCCGGCCGAGACAAATGGCACAAAGACTCGGAATGACCTGCGTTATCAGTCATTACGAAGAAGCAATCTAATGTGCATTGTAAAATAGACACAGAGGTCACCAATGTACCAACGAGTCAACTGTCTCTCTGCACATCGGTAATCCTCCCGGAGGACCCAAAGACTTTGCTCGTCGCATGCCTTCACCGGTAGACGTGGTCCGCTGTGAAGTGAAGCGAAGTAAGTATGGATGAACCACCGGTACGAATGCCCGACAGTTGCGGGGGCGGTAGCGGATGCTTACCATGCAGGTTGGCGGCAATCTCTGCTTCTGCCCTGTCACCGTTCGCGAGCAATTTCTCCTTGTTGTACAGCAACTCTTCACGCGTCTCCGTGGCGAACTCCTGGTTTTGAGCTACAGGTCATAGCCGATCACAAATGGCAAGCGGAACAGCGAGGAAGGGAATGAGTCAGATTAGCATAGCGTCATGAGGAAGAAATCAATTGAAAACATACTCTCGACAATGGCGTCTACGGGGCAGGCCTCCTGGCAGAATCCACAGTAGATACATTTGGTCATGTCGATGTCTACAGAAGTTGACAATGGAATGAATTTCATGGTCACATGGACGAGTAGGAATAGTACGGGGTACGGACCGTATCGCGTTGTCTTCCTGGAACCATCCTGGCGAGCTTCACTTTCGATCGTGATTGCTTGAGCGGGACAGATTGCTTCGCAGAGCTTGCAAGCTACAAAGCGGTTAGGCACGTTTGTCCTGGAACGCACAACAAGTATCACTCACCAATGCAACGTTCCTCTCCACTGGGGTACCTTCGGAGTGCGTGCTCACCACGGAAACGGGGAGAAAGAGGACCTTTCTCGAAGGGATACATGATGGTATACGGAGGACGGAAGAATTGTTCCAAAACAATCCACATTCCTGAGGGACACTGTCAGTCCCATCGCACTCATTGGGGGCTTTGGAAAAGCTAACCTCGGATGATCTCGGTGAAGAAGAAAAGATGGACGGCTTTCTCAATTGCGCTGGGTCCGCCGTGGTATGGGTCGATATCTGGGTCGAACTTTGCGTTCAATGGCGGCGACCTGGGCGTTGGCGGGGGGCCGAGGTAGTCTTCAGGCTCATACACCTCCGACTTTGGGGGCTCTCGAGTAGGATGGAACCTTGGTGCGGTGGACGAGATTAGCCGTCGAGCGAGCAAAGAGGAGGGCCCCGCATTGTAGCGTGAAGCAATTAGGCGAGAAGAGGCTCTTGCGGCCTGCGCGGCACGAAAGATAGTCATGGTGAGAAAGAAAGGAGTGCTCTACAGCTCGGACGGTGAGCTCGGCCTCCTTTGTCAACGAGGGCGACGACGAAGACGGCTCTAGGATGTTTGTCTTATGTCACCTCAAGACCGTCGAGGGCCAACTCAACGCCATACGCCTCAGCCGGAACTCGCCGAACGGCCTCTCAGCCAATCACAGCTCGAGAAGAGATAATACATACCTCTGTGCGCGCTTCTGGCGCGACCACCGGCGCTTGTGAGCTCGTAAAGTCTTTCGCGTACCGCAACGATGTCGGGCAGCGCAAAGAAGGCGGCGGCGAAACCACCACAGCTCTCAACGCAGGGTATGTCTGCGCTGTATAGCAATCTGGCCGTGATGACATTGCTTAGATTAGCCAGAGATTCAGCAGATCTACTCGCGATACCAGAGCGAGCTGCAGTCCCTTGCGAGTAAGATCGGCGAGCTAGAACAAGAAGCGGAGGAACATTCGTGAGTTTCTTGCTCATAGCTTGCCAGTCTTGACCTCTCAGTATGATACAGGCTTGTATTGAGCACTCTTGATGAAGCATTAGCCGAAGAGCCAGACCGGAAATGCTTTCGTCTAATAGGTGGAATCCTTGTTGAACGCACCGTCAAAGACGTCGTTCCTGCGTTACAAACAAATCGGGACAATGTCCGTGAAGCATCCGCGTTATCACCTCTTTGAACCCGTTGGATTCACCCATGGCATTCACCCAGATCCGCAAAGTAATCTCGACGCTTGCCGAGCAATACAAAACCAAGGAAGAAGAATTTGATAAATTCAAGAAAGACTATAATATCAGACCTGTGGGCTGAGCATTGTCACTTTCCAATCTCACCTATCATGTACAGTACTGGTATGTTGTGACCGTCTGCCATTGCCTACCGTGCATCCGTCATTTGTACTGATTACTATCAGCAGAATGCTCTGTATTTTATATCCCCATGCGATCGGAATATCGAGCTCGTTTGTATCGATTTTTGCAGAGTCGAGCGACGTTTCCTTATTGCGAAAAGGAAGCTATCCCTATTCACGCTTGGTTCTCAACCGACCTGATCGTACCGTCCGCTATGCCATATGGGTTGCCGATGTGATCCAGTGGGTGCATGCTTGTCCTGTTTGTCCTTACTGTACCCCTCGCGACCATCTACGACGGCATGCCGCACCGCTGCAACGTGTTTTGTTCATCAGTTGCAGCATAAGGTTATAGTTCTTATCATTGCAATTGGCTCAATTGCAGTACTGGCTTTACTGGGCGTCTCATATAATTGAGTTCTCTGCCTCGAGGCTCGTAGTATGCTGCGTGCTCGCCTCGCTGAGTTCACTTCCTCCGGGTTCCGTCTCCCAAGGGTGGCGACTTTGTTTACTACACTCGCTACCAGACCCTGAAGGACAAATACGTAGTCCAAGTCTTCGTCAATGACCCAGATACAATTTACAGATCACGATCTATCCTTGATAGTCCAGAGTGTGGTCGACGACGGAAGGAAACATGTGGCGTCCTGTGTCGGCCGCAGCCAGTATTCAGTGAATGGCGTATCTGCATGTGGACTGGCAGCTCTGAATTGTGCTAGGGTTATCCTGCAGAAGGAGAGGGATGGTTTGAAGGGAAGAGCCCTCTTACGGGCAATGATGAAGAGGGAAATGCTGGAGGTATATATCATCGATTCTCGTGAATCTCATTGAAAGAACTGACAATGTGGTTATGCACGCAGGATGTCCTCTCCATTTGCTCGAAATGGACCGCCTCTGCTCATCTAGACGTCGACGAGATCTACCGAGTGCCCATCTTTGAGCGAACCCTCGAGCTAGTATGGTCTCAGTACGAACAGCCCGGTGTGAACCAATTCACCACTCTTCTTAGGTAACATGTCGACTTCTGAACCCGAACTTCCTGCTGACCATGGCTGTCAGACGTCTCCGGAACATCGTTCCTGGCTCAGCTGCACTCGTTATCACGAGACCTCCCGAAATCATCAGCATCCTCAAAATCATCGTCGACGACAACAAAGAGGTCTTTGTTGTCTTCGATTCCCATCCGCGTCGCAAACACCCGATGGGTGCAGCATTCGTCTTCTATCCCTCTCTTTCGGAAGCAGCACAATATCTCAGCACTTTGTTCCAATACGACCCACAACTACTTTCCGATGAATCACTGCAATGGCAGGCGCAACTACTTGCGAACTGCTCCGGACACGTTTTCATCCCTCGTTCAGGTCTGACTGACGAGTCAGATTGGCTCAGCGCAGTCACTGACTCAAGTATTGAAGTGTTAGCGTTGAAGGCTGAGATTGCCGATATGAAGAGACGAACAGAGTCTCTCCAGATCGATAACCGACGCCTCAATGAGCAGCGCATCAGGCTCGAGATGGACGTCGACGACTTGCGGGACGAGCTACGCTCGAGACCGCCGGCAAATGGTGCCAATGGCTCGTTACTATCTACTGCGGCGAATCTCTTGGTCCCGCAGAGCTGGAGATCTCCCCAAGGTGACCATCCAAATCCCGGCTCTTCCACAATGAAATATTCTACCCCGCGCCAGTATACCACAACAAAGTATGACCGTGGGACTCGCTGGCAGGCCGCATCTACCAAACTTAATACTTCGACTCCTCGGTACAATAACTCACCGAACTTCACTCGTCCGCCGCACGATGACAGACATCTACCTCACGTGAGACATCTACCCCCAGTACCTGGTGCGTCACCTCCATCCAGTGGCAAGGGGAAAGGTAAGCTCGTGATGAAGACTTCAAACGAATACGACGACGACGACGTCGCATTTGCCACACATATTCAGTTAGAGTGGGCAGAGGAAAAAGGAGACGATCTCCCTTCAACCTCTGCGGTTAGACAGCAGCAAGAGCGGGAACGCCAAGCTAAGGACGAGGCATTACAAGAGCAATTACAGGCACTCGAGGACGCAGTTCCTGCTGTGTTCTCATGTGGCATTTGTCTAGAAGATGAATCGGAGGAGATGGTTGCTCGCGTCGACGCTTGCTCGCACGAGTTCTGTAGGGATTGTCTCAGAAACCATATCAAGACGAAGTTGGAAGAACATCGGTTCCCAATTCTGTGCCCTATCTGTTCGACGGAGAGCCGAAAAAGCGAAGATCCCGGCGGTATGTTTTGTCTTCATACATGTGCAACCTCCAATTTGAATCAAAATGCGCAGTTATAACCGCAGATCTGATTCAACAATTGGGTCTAACCGAACAAGAATATGCACTGTATACCGAACTCGAGCTCGCAACCTTCTCCACTATATTGCATTGTCGTAGGTCAGTTCCTCCGTAGTCGTTTCCTCGCCTTCAAACCCCTGACTCTTCTTATCAGATGTCAGCAGGCAGCATTTGTAGACCGAGCAGAATATGAAGCCGCGAACGTCATCGTATGTCCATTACCGGGGTGTAGCCATACATGGTGCAAGCATTGTTCACGTACGGTTGAGGTTGGGGGCCCAACGCATTCTTGCGATGGAACGTCAGAGTTGAATCATTTAATGGCTCAACGAGGATGGAAGTACTGTCCTGGTAAGTCTTGACTCTGCCAAACGACCTCGCGAACTTTGCTCAGTACGATACGCAGGTTGTCATACGCCTGCCGAAAAGACAGATGGATGCAATCACATGACAGTACGTACTCATGATCTCTCCCTCCGTTTTGCCTATTGACGTCTTCCATCAGTGCATCTCTCCCGGGTGCAACACGTAAGTGTGCCAACCATTCTCCGTAACATCGTTTACCAAGAGCTTTTTCCTACAGGCATTTCTGTTACCTTTGCGGCCAGACTATCGTGCAGTCCGTCCGCCCTGTGGACATCAAGCGTGCCCTCTCCCGTCATTATACCAATTGCCGCCTGATAGACAATATCCCAGAAACCCTATGATGACCCCGGTCAATCGCTTCTCATCATGTCAAATATGTACCAGGTAACATCTACTGACATGTATATGGACTTTGTGTATCTCGGATCGCGCGATGCCATCTCCTTATCGGTCTCGGCAACGCGGGGCAACGGGTGCGCTGAAACGTTGGCTTGACAATTATATCTTCATGATTTCAAGAACAACGCTATAGGCCCAAGACAACATACTACAAATACAGGTACTGGTGCAACGTAAGAACACGCGAGTTACAGCCAAGAAGAGGGAAAGAGCGGTGGCCACCAGCCAGTTCCGGGGAGTAAGTGTACGATATTCAACTGCGTATGAGATTTCCTCTAGGCTTCCTCAAAGAGTCTGCGATACCCAAGAACGTTTCTGCTAGGCGGACCTATATAATCGAGATCATCCTTCAGTATGGAGTGGCGCTCCCCATCGTCGTAAAGTCTTACCGTGTCCAAAGCTTCTGTGTACGACGATGGCACTGTAGGGTGCATGGGATCAGGCGGGGCTGCAGCTTGCACCTCGATAGCTATGTCAGCCATTCTACGGAGCACGTGATTGCGAAGACCGAAGGCGACGGCATGGAAGGACAACGGTCGCCTGGCAAGAACATGAGGAATTGAGAACCCAAGGAAGCCAACTATGCTGTGACGACATACCCCAAGGCAAGCGAACGCCTGCAAAGGTCGCGCATTGTCTCGTCTGCAATGCTACATTCACCGTCAGAGAGGAATATCATGACAGGTACGCTGTCGAAAGCCAAAGTAAGTTTCCAAGTCTCAATGATGCAGATGCATAGCTGCAGTTACCGTTCAGTGCTCCAGTGCCTTTCCATGACGTCCTTGGCGTGCCTTATAGCCGACGTATAGTCTGTACCTCCGCCACTTCCATATCCAAGGACTGCATTTAGCAATTCGTCCGTGCTGCTAGAGAAATCATTCTGGACAGATTTGTAGATACCGTCGTCAAAGAGCACGACACTGTAAGCATCTCTACGTGCAACTGGCCGATTCGGGCTAGAATTCAGGGCGGTATCTCGAGCGTGCCAGAAACCATAGAGTGAACTGTATACTGCGCCTATGCGATTGTTGTGTCGACTCGAGATTCTGGCGGAAACTGGGGTACCAGGGAGCGGCCTTCTGTCAGTGGAGCCCATTGAACCAGACCTAGTATACGTAAAACAAGGTCAGGAGAATCCCTCTCAAAGCCGATTTGGCAACAAACCTGTCAATAACAAAGATACTGCCGTGGCGAGATGTCAATGAATATGCTCGAAATGCGAGATTATATCTTACACGTGGAATGCTTGATGCATCTGGGCCGGATTGCGACAGCTGAAGTGATGCCCGTCTCCTGATATATAACCGATCCCACCTGGAGGGGGATCGCCTGGCTGAAGAGGCGCGTGGAAAAGACTGAGGTTGCAGAACGAGGGCTGGACAGCATTGTTGGCATCTCCTTGATGTTCTGTACCTGTATACATAACTCATGACGATCCTTGCTAGATGCGACATGACTATTGAGACGAACCTGCACACATCGAATCACTAAGAATACAGATGCAATCAGTACTCCCCATCGCAAAGGTGAATGAAGACGCACCACTTCGCAAAGATAGTACGTTCCTCCTGAGAGTACGGGTCTGAGAACATGTTGTCAATGATTTGCATGTCCACATATTGCCTTAGGTTAATACCTTTGAAGCCTATAGCAACAAGCCCGTGAGCGATATCAACCATAGCGGGATGTCGACTGAACTACCTGTCCGTCTCCAATACAGCGAGTGGCTGACGAAGTCCTTTGGTTTCTCTGGATTGGGCCTCATACGAGTATCGATGTGCTGGTGGTCAGCGCCACTACAGACATGGGGATCGGCAGCTCGACAATAGTCGATATGAACATGCCGTCCCATGTTACGACATAACATTGAGCACTGGGAAACAGTTAGCCGGTATCATTTGTCAAAGCAGCATATTATGCTCACTAGCATAGGTGCACCGTCGTCGTTAGAACCAAACTTCCTCCCATTGACCTCTAGAATCGTCCCATCAGGTCCGTCCACTGCCCATTGAGTTCGCGACATAGATCCATGGCTTGTTTCGTGCTCTTGCTGTGTATGACCTGACCAAAAGATTGTAATCAGTTTGGCGAAAAGCAATACTGCGAAGTGATGACTCACCCAACGGGAGGGTACAGAAGTATCCGCAATTCTCACAGCTAGCAAATACATATTTTCAGCAACCGCAATCTTGAGCAAGTGGCACCCAAGGATTACGCACCGAGTCTCACAGAAGTGGAAGGCGTTCCTGTCCAAACTGTGGACGTGCTTACCGGCGTGCTCCGTAGCCCCTGCAGGGATCGCGATGACGCAGGGCAAACGGCGGGAAACTAAGTATATTCTGGCGTCAACAGGATTGGATATATTGGATAATTTCCAAGAAATACCTTGCGTATACTAGGGAGAGACGCATGAGAAAAGCCGATGTGCGATAAAGAGAAGACCGACATGCCTTAGTATATTGGAATGTTTCATGGCGACCGGTGAACGTCGCTTCCACTGATTGTGGCGCGGTATCAATTCTGCACACACCCTCCGACTGGCACAGAGTCGAGCATGGGTGGTCTTGTCTGAGGTGAGGAGACGGGAGAACACCTGCTTGAGTGATGCTGCGATACGTGCAATTGTTACGACGTACCCGCAAAGATGAAGTGCGTCGTCTATCAATGCGTGCAAGTGATCCGCGCTGGCACAGAGTCGCCTGCAAAGCTGGCAGCGGAGAGGGCATGAACGATTCTCACATTCATGATGATCATGAGTGACGTGGCTACTACTGTATCAGCAGATAGCTCGCGTTGTCAAATCACCATCATCTCACCTAGGAATCCTACAAATATTGGGACAAGAGTAGAATGTTCCGTCTGGGAGCGTCACTTGAGATAGGCTGCATCGCTATTGTATTGTTGGGAGATGTTCAATGCATATGGCATACTTTGATCTGACGCACCTCGCCACATTCATGCGAACTAGCAGGACACATATGTTCTTCGTCGGCGTGATCGGCGGGCTATGGTGCAACATATGATCCAACATTGTACATGGCGAGGGTACTGCAGCGGGACTTACCTTGGAACATTGTCCTAAACACCCGTTCTTCCCTGACAGCGAGCATGATTGTCCACAAAGATGAGTGGAAATATCGCAACTATGAAACCTCCATGAGTCGACGATGTCGAGCATAGTAGGGAAACCTACATATGAATGCCACTGTGACCGGCTCTAACATACACACCAGACACGGATCAGCAGATGGTATCGTTGGGGATGATATGTGACTCACGGAAGACCACAGGCTTCACGTATTCCTCCATGCTCGTCCGTGTATTGGCATGGCTTGGGGCAATGGTGGTTTGTCCGGCAATGATGATCGCCTTCATGATTGCGTACGTTGAGGCAAAGCAATTGGCAAGTGTTACACTGCATTTTGCAAAGGCGAATGTTGGCCTTTAGTCCGACGGTCAGAGCATCGGAGATTCTGCGAATATCCTCGAACTGTGGAGCCAGAGCATCGTCTCTGAATCGAGCCATGTTAGAAAGCAACCATTCCTGCACGTGTTCTATCCGATTCTGACAGAGCTCTTCCAAGTACGCAGCCAAACCTTCTATCCACCCGGACTCCTCAGAATCGAACCGTTGAGCATAGAGCGGATATTGCGTGATCAAAGCCGATAGGTGTTTCTCTTGTTCTTCGGGACGTATGGATTGATCGGCTTCCATAACATAGAATCTGACATCGCTGTCTGGCTTGTCTATCAACTCGCCGTTGTCGAAATCCTGCGTATAATCGTGAGTACCCCATCGTGGACTATTTGCAAATGATGCATTTGGGACAACGCACTCTAAGAGGCTCAAACTGCGGCTCGAGCTCAGTAGCTCCATACATGAGTGCTCGAGGAAGCAGCGAAATTAGCTGTTGTGCCCGATGAGATGCGAGATTCTCTGTGGGTGTAGAAATCAGTAGTAGATGCAGCGAAAGAGGCCTGACAGATACATACGTTCCAAGGCCCCCCAGTCATTTGCCTGAACTGTCGTTAGCAGCACATTTTAGTTGGGAACACGGCATATATACCTTCAACTTTGCCATCAGGGTCTTCATAGTCTGAAGGAATATACCGCCCTTCGGATGCGTGATAGGTTGACGGTCTAACATCTTCTTGACAGCCGGAAAGAGCGTGTAGAATTGGCGCGACTCGATCACAGGCCATGGTATGATGACAAGTTTTCCTCCGTGTAATCGGGTGATGAAGTTTGCGCTCTGTTCTATCTCAACAATCCGCTGGAACTTGAGGCTGAATCTGTTGACAAGTTCAATCCACAGTACGTCACGATCAGTATTAAGATCAATGCACTTACTCCTTTGTAATCTCATTCTTATCAGAGTCGACGACATCCTGATGAATTGTCACGAAATGTCCAATGCTGCAGATGAATATCAAGAAATCACCTTGATGATGATGACGAGGGTGGATTGGAAGAGAGACGGGTTGACCGACGGGTCTAGGACTGTGGAGGAAGACTGGAAAGACTGGAAGAGGCCAGTGATATCTCTTGACAATGCGAAATTATTGCGGAATAGCACCTTCAACAATCGAAGTCAGTCGGTGCTCACCGCAGCAAAAGAGATGTAGTCACAAGATTGGACATCGCCGTGTTGAACAGGACCAGAAGACTGTCTTCTTGCGCAGAGCGTTCAATGCTGTGCACACCTATGAACACATCAGTTACGCAGAGAAAGCAGCACGGGATAAGCCAAAGTCACCTTCAAAGTCAAGAGCGACGATTAGAGCATCTTCTGTCGGCGTTACTGACATCCATACCCCCTCGGTCGTTCGCATCGCAGAACCAGCGAACGAGGTATCCACGAGATGGTTCAGAGCGAAGCTTTTCCCGACCGATTGCTCGCCTATTGTCATTAGCTCACAGTCCAGCGCGGTGACCGCAGACCAAGTTCTTACCCATTGATGATACCACTCGGACCGGCTAAGATAGCACACACGCCAATGAGCCATATACGTAAGGACAAGACGATCTCGTGCATACCTTCGAAGCCATGTATGATTGAAAGATTGATTCATACCAGCCAAACGATAGAGCATCGACAATTTGCTCCACGGTAGCGCCAAGCAATCCACGCTCCAATTCGGCGGACAATATCCCATCTTTGAGGGGAATGAAACGGTTGTCTCGTGTCACAGCGATGTGGATAGGGATGAGACATAGCAAGTTGACAAGCCATTCTCCGGAGCGGTAGTGAGAGACATCTGCATCGGAGAAACCGGCAAGAGCAATGTATGAAGTCCCGCATATTGTTAAGCCACTGAGTTCGTTCTCTGTGGGCTTTCGAGTGACCCGTTCAAAGTTGGCAATGAGATTTTTGAAATGTCTCTGGAATAGCTCCGGCTTCTGGTTTGATACGAATGTCAAGCGACGGGGAACTGATTGAACGGATGATCCCGCTGTTTTCCTCCGTACTGCCGGGACAACAGGGAATCGCGTCCAGACATCTGCGTGGCAATCAATCAATGAGTTGTGGGCGGTCGACCCTCCTTTACGGTGGGCAACTCGTCCGCCCAACTCCTGGAAGGTGAATTCGGTGACCTTTCGTGAAATGTCCAAGGCAACGGAGATGCAACGATTTCCAGTGTCGTCCAATCCAATGAAGTAAGCCTTCCCTCGATTCCCGAAAGATGTCATGACCGTCGAGTCAGAGGGAAATGGCTGGAGCTCGAGACAGATACCAGCGGTGGTGCCAAAATTTGACCAGTGGTAGACGCGTAGATAGGTGGTGTCGTCACGATGCTCAGTCGTGAAGAGGCAGGCACCATCGGGCGATGATCCAATTGATGCAGGAATGGCATCCAGCTGCAACGACGCTGGTCTGCATCCACATTCAATCAGATTAGTGTTACAATGACACCGCAGGGAAAGTAACTCACCTGAATTGCTGAGTAGTGAGCGAGTACACCCTCGCAAGTCCAGAATCATCGACCAGCACGAGTTCCTCACTTGTTCCACATAAGAACGCTGCATGGACCAGCTT
The DNA here is from genome assembly GCA_000787475.1 of Lentinus polychrous. Taxonomy (NCBI): domain Eukaryota; kingdom Fungi; phylum Basidiomycota; class Agaricomycetes; order Polyporales; family Polyporaceae; genus Lentinus; species Lentinus polychrous. The sequence continues at coordinate 5,975 of JSYW01001191.1, read as the reverse complement.
TGCAGTGCTACCTCCATACCACACCTTCAAGTCGATCGACGATCCTAACCCTTGCAGGTTCATGTATTTCTCGTCGAAAACAAAAGCATGGAGGATGAGCTGAAGCAAGTTCTCAGCTGATAGATAGATATAACAAACAAATGCGACAGCGACATACCTTTTCCGTCCCACACACAGCCAACATTCGCTTTGTTTCATCGAAGGCCAGCAGTATGTTGTCACCAATCTTCTCACGATGAATTGTCTTCGTTGCTCCTCGGACAATTGCGTTAGACAGAGAGTCCACATGTTCCAGGAAGATTTGGATGTATCCTTGCTGGGTATCTGTTATGAGCAAACAACGACTGTCTCGTAAGAGCTGTAGGTGACTGTAGTGATATGTTTAGTGCCATGCCATGCCGTTCCCCAGAATAATATGCTCACAGGAGGGTATGTCCAGTAGGTATATCGAAAGAAAACGAAGACGTGTGATGAAGAGCGGGAGAAGGGACATAGTTCGGATCCAACTGCATGGCGTGCTTATCGATTTCACTGAGGGCGAACACGTGGACATTGTGTCTCAAGACCGCAGAAACACGCTTGTGTCTCCGTCCCTCCAATACATATGTATGTATGTTGCCAGAGTCTGGGCGAAACGTTCAGCGTCTCTCGTAACGTATGAGTCTGAACCAAGGACTGACTCCATGGACTGCCATACGATCCACGCTTCTCTTGTATTTGCTCGATGATTATGGTACTGAAACATGCATCAGTCGCCATAAACAATGAGATGTATCCTCTTGTGCTGACCTGTCGTCATGATCATCCTTGAATGACTCGTCAACGGAAGAGAGGAATGCAAGCAAGGCATCGTGCATCTTTCGTTCCAGTTCATCGTTCGCACGGGTATCAGACTGGCGTCTCAACTCGTTGATTTCTACAGACTGAATCTTTTCAGTGATGACGTGCACCTGCTTCTTAAACATCTCTCGCAGATGTTCATGAGCTGCTTGCATGATTTCGAAGGCGAGCGGAGCCAAAACTGGATATTTGCCGGCAACAGTGGACAGGTCCTGCAGAAAGGCGACGTCGTCGGCTTTGGCAGCCTCGTTGCTAGCAGTTGTGACTTGTTGCTGCCAGAACGGTGGATGTTTGTCGGATGAGGAAAATATAGGAGGGAGACGTGGTAACATCCGAGTAACACCGGTGACCACAGTCTGCGCGTAGGATCGGAATCCAGTATGAGATGAGGGGGAAGGCTGTTCCGCAGAAACAGCGTCCAGAAATGCATGTTGCTCTTCTTCTGTTAGGCCTGGCCTGTCAGCAAGCACATGTGTGACAAGGATCAGACGGAACTTCAAAGGGGCATAGTTCTTCCTGATGGTCTTCAGAGAGCGGTCATCAAGCGAGCCGTGCAATATAGCTCGAATCTCGGGATAGGTTTCGATAAGTTGATTCAGATGCTCTGTTGCAAGGTTGCTTAGCCTTCAGTGGTAACATCGAGAAGAGGGCACGGAAACTCGCCCTTATCAGCGTGCAGCTTACTCTCTCCCGGTGGAATGTCCTTCATCAACTCATCCCGATTCAGCGTACTATGAGTATTTAGTTCAGTCTCATTGCGAGATCAGATAGACAATTGAGGCCTACTGGCAAATGGCCACCGAAGTTTCAACCATATACGCGTAAACCGCTCGCAGAAGGCTAGTGTTCTTGCTCATTACCCTTTGCTTTATTTGCGACGCTTGTTCATTCTTTTCCTTCTGATACCGTTCGTGGATGTCCGCTTGCTGCTGCTGCAGGGCCTTCACGGCTTCAGATGCCCTCTTCGTAGTAGACAGTCCATTCTCAAGTAAAATCTCAACCACTCCTTGACTGAGGCGCGTGCTCAGAATGAAAGAGTGACTCTCGCTGAAAAGGGGTTCAATACAGCGTGACAAGGCGTACCGTTGAACAAGTGCCAGAGATAACGTACAGGAATTGTTTCAGCCTAGCTGACGTGAATGTTTCCTTGTATTGCGCTTCATCATTGTAAGCAGGACTATACTTGACGTCCATGTAGCCTGAGACGGTCTCGCCGCGAACCAGTTGTCGAGTAAAGCGAGATGGATCGATTCCATGAGTTTCCGGAGGCTCAGGCTTGTCATATTTGGGCAAATCGATCTGTAATAACAGACATATTAAACATGTAAACGATGGAAGACAGCAAGAATCTCACAGCGAAACCAGGTCTCCACGTAGCATTCTCTTCTTGCTCATTGGTCTTGGCAACCTCGAAGGTGAATAGACGATCAGTTTCGTCTTCGGTCTCCACTGGAACAGACGGCGAAAGATCGTTCCAGACAAGCTTGTTAGCATGCTCGTCCGAGATTAGAGCCATAACTTGGTCGGCGATCTTCGTGAGGTATCTACGAAGAATCAGCTCTCAAGGTTAAACCCGATTGCAGAGCCAACGGACCTCATGAAAGTCACTCGGTTGCGCGCAACGGACGAGATAGCATTATCATCCCATGTCGTTTCCTCGGGCCAATAGATAGCGAACACAAATTCCTGGACAGGCCGATGGAGCAAGTACAGTCCTGAGCGTAGACCAATAGGCGCATGTGGATGGGACTGCGATGAGCGCATCAGAATGTCGGCACTATGGGCATGGTCATTCACCGTAAGAGATACGACGGTTGCAGAATAAACATACACGAAACGGTCAATTTCCCTGGAATCGAGCAGAAACCGAACGATCTCGGAACGACTCCCATAGATACCCAAGACTTTCATATTTATGTTGTCGAGAGCGGAGAAGTCGATCTTGGTGGTTGACGAGTACGCGCCGGGAAGTACACTATTGATGAAGCGACCCAATGACTCTTGGGAGATGATGATCTTATCCACTTATCACAGCGAAGAGGCTCAGCAAAAAGTTGGATTTCAATCCCCGAGGTCATGAAATCACTTACCTAATCCCCCGCTGCCTTGCTCGTTGACGAGGTCCAGAATTCTATAGAAATTCTTGATTGCATTCATAATGTCGAACTCCGTTGCGGCGGGTCCAGGAGAGTCGTCGCGACCAGTTGCATTGATCTGAGAGGGAACACTATCTGGGGCGACCGAGTTGTCGTGTATGGTTTGCGAGCCGGGCTGAGGCGTATTCGCAGACTGCATATCACCAACGACTGGTGCTTTCCCGGATACACCCTGGCTTGATTGATATCCACTGTTCATGACGTCGTCCAATACAGACGAGCTGGATTTGACGTCAGCTGCACTGGGAGGTGGCGGATCCACGGACATTCTCTGCTCAGGGGGTTCTTGAAAGGCGAGGAATGGTCAGTGTGGGCTTAACGCAGATGTGAAACGAACCCTACCACGTGAGTCCAATTTCTGCGGTGAAGGATCGTTAGCAGTACTCGGTGCTGCGACCACCGTTGAGGTTGCACGAGGGATATCGACATCCATCCTGTCATTGTCAGTGCTCGGCACTGGATCCATGGCGGAGCTCTGATTCAATGAATCAATGACTGAACAATGAACTGAAAATATTGATTACAGAGTTCGTTTCCACATGTGGGGGTGTTGCATTGTTCAGCGAGGACGATACTTCTGGGAGGATTAGTTAAAGACGAGTATTGTCAACCGTAATATAAGACCATACCATTCTGTCTGGACCTCCAAGGGAATCGAACTGCGTTCCGGACTGAGCCCCATCGACCGGGGGATTTACCTTGGGCAGGGCCAGGTTTAATTTTGGCCATGCTGCGATGATTTGAGCGTTTCCGATTTCTGGTCCACTAGTCGCAGTGGAAGTGCGACGGAGGCGTCGAGCTGGTCAAGATAATGGGGACTCACCTCTAGAGAGGTATATATGCCTTTCATTTCCACGCTTCGGACAGCACGTTGGACGGTTGAACATGCCTCTTTGTACTCTCAAAGACCTAAAAGAGCGATTGTATCGCGATCTGCGCCTCGTGGTAATCGACAGCGCAGCACCAAATTAATAGTGACTGGCTTTTACGTAGCCTGAATGCTGTGTCCAGAGAATGCTTGGAGGGCCCCTCGGTATACTGTCATTCAGTTCCACAAGCCTTCCTCACGGGATAAGTAGCGTATCGCACGACGCACATTGACTGATGACTGGGAGTCGCGGTATGTGCCAATGATCCCGCGATCTGCGCATGCCACTCAGTTAATTCTTCGGCAGGTAGTACTTGTGGGCTTAGCACTGGGAGGTAGGTGAACATGAATTCTCGATATTGATAAACAGGATTGCATACCGTGACGTTGTACCATGTATGTAGGACTCTAGGAGAGCTGGCGCTCTCTCATGATCAAGGTAATATTTAGCCGAATAACATAACCGACAGACTGTTCTAAAATAGTGTGTGCTAAGTTAGCTAACTCAAGTAAGTACTCACTTGCAGGTTCGAGCTGCCGGCTTGCTCAGGCTCTTAGTCGACGTCAGGCTATAGCATATGTGCCCTCAACATAAATGCGGCCCACTTGCCAGTGACTTACCCCAGACGGACGTGGTTGTCATGCGGACAACCATCGGTCCTGAACAGATCCGAGCGAACATGATACTTGCTATTTTCAGGACAATACCAACGTGGAAGTCTAGTGGGTGCCTTGCTCACTACCAGCTGCCTTTACTCTTCCAAGTTCCTCCATCTGCCTTGGATTACTGGCACAGTCTGGCAAAATCCTTGCTCCCCCAAGCAGATGTCATTCGTTTATTTGACTCACTCATTGACTCTCATTTAGCTCTTTTCGATTTCAAATATGTTGTGTTCCCTTGCTTTCGTTCTTGCTTTCGTTCTCTGTACCACTACCTTTGCAACACCAATTCCTCAATTCCGTAAGTGACGACCTACTATTCCGAATTGTTACTGACATTGAGTACTGAGTAGCGAACTCGGAGACACCATTTGTCTGGAATCACCCGGATGCGTTCTCTCCCTCGACACTATTAACTGGCTTGCCAAGAGCCCTCGATTCAACCGTTTCCAGCGAGTTCGCGGTGAACACTCCAACAGGAGCTGCCTCCGGCCAAACCCCTGACCTGGATCCTGCGCCAGCTACGCCTGGTACGCAGACTAGTTCCAGCAAGTTCCCTCTTGTTCCCGCCGCAACCCCAACCATTGTGACTTCTCCATCGAGGTCAATCGTGGAAACCGCAACCGCCTCCTCAACCCTCTCTACTTCATCCAATCCCGCGCCAAGTGTTGAATCACATCCATTTCTCACATCCATTGATTCGCCCTCGTTGTCGGCGGATTCATCCTCTGTTGTTCCCTCTTTCACCTCGTTGTCGCTTTCCGAAGGCTCGCCTTCTATCACCTCAGTTTCATCATCTGCCTCTGCGCAACTGTCACCTTTTGTCACATCTACTGTTCCCTCGAGTTCATCAAGTGTGATCATCTCGACGGCAAGCTTGGCCCCCCTCTCGTCCTCTCCCACTGCGAGCGCCACAGCACATCCCTCATTGACTTTCCGGCCTCCAGCCCCCACCAATGGCCCCGCGGAGATCCGTGCCTATTTGAACGGTCACAACAGAGTGCGAGCTGCACATGGCGCACAACCCCTCACATGGTCCGATGACCTAGCTGACAAGGCAAAGAGTTGGGCGGAGCAGTGTCAATTCAGACACACGGATGGGGCTCTTGGGCTCCTCGGAGAAAACCTTACTGCCGGAGCGGGTATCTATACTCCTGCTAGTGCGATCTCTAGATTCGCAGGCGAGAGCTGTGAGTGGCGTATCTCTGAGATTAACGCAGTGCATCCTGCTAACAATCCAATCACAGATAACCCTCAACATCCTATCTTGAATCATCTCACCCAGGTGGTTTGGAAGTCCACTACGCAGCTTGGTTGTGCCGCTGCTCTTTGTGATAACATCTTTGATAAGAAGTTTGGTCCTGCGACCTATCATGTCTGTTTGTACAACCCTGTGGGTAATGTCGTTGGACGAGAACGGTGAGGCAATTCCGACGATTTGGATCTAGAGC
>JSYW01001190.1:0-26520 GCA_000787475.1 Lentinus polychrous | reverse complement strand
TCAGTGTCCAGCTTGTCTTGTGGTAGGCTTAGACATTGTTGAAGAGATGACGATATGAGCTGATTCAGAGTTGCAAGCTGTGAAGGTGGTAGGGATGCCTTCGACCTTGCTGAGGGGTACTGAGGCAGACGCACGACCGCCATACTGGTTGTAGTTATTCAATCGTTGCGTATAACCATCAGAGCGCATGCAAAAATCTACTCACCCTCGTTGAGTTGAGGGTATTCTGTCGCTAGTGTTCGATAAGAGACCTAATAATTTTAATGACAAACCTGCAGCATCAGAGACGCCGCGGGCTTTCGGGGTGGTCTTTATCCTTTCTATTGATGTGATATGTTCTCACTCACGGTACTACTGTACTGCGTTCCTGACGGTATGTTGAAAGAGCAATTGCCGGATGGGGAAGAAGATAAACGATACGTACAGAGCTTGACTCGGATATCGTATTTGAACTCCGCGGCACTGGGCATGTGGATGTACATTCTCCGAGCCGTCACAGTAGTGCGACGACTCGGAATCGCTACATATGATGCGTTACACGCTTGCAGCCTTGGAGTGGCAAGTATATCAGGGCCCCGGGGCGTAATCACGATGACAAACCGGGTCAACTTGTAATCATGAATTGACATTCGCTCCGTACTGAACGAGGATACTTATATGAAGGGTGAGCTGGAAAGGTATTCGACCCAACCACCTTGCTCCCCTCTCGCTCATATTCTATTTGTTCCTAGCATTCACGGTATTTATATTGATGCAACCCACCCACACACCGTTCAACCCGTACCATTACGTGCCGACCGAATGGGTTTGCGCATTATTCGTCTCTCTTTTTGGTTTGTCGGGCCGTAAGTACATCTCATTTTACATAATATTATGGACTCAAAATCAGTACGTGCATACTAGTCATTCACCTAGGGCAAGCATTGTACTACCGACTATGGTGGTTGCTACCGACAGCCTGCATTGCTTCCGTCGCGGAAGTGATAGGTTGGAGTGCTCGCTTGTGGTCTAGCCAGAATCCCACACTCATTCGCCCGTACTTGACACAGTATGCGTTTCACTATTCTATTGACAGACCCTGACCTCTCTGATTGCTCTGGTCTTGCCCCAGGATTACTACCACTATTATTGCGCCGACACCTCTCATTGCCGCCAATTTCATTCTCCTTGGTCGGCTGATAGATCGTCTGGGGCCTTGCTATAGTCGGCTCAGCAGCAAGTGGTGTGAGTTCCGTTGACATGGTCTCACGAGCATTACTCATATAGTATAGACCTCATCATTCTCGCTTCATGTGTGAGTGCATTACCCGTGAATCCTGTCAATCTAACCTTTCATACATCAATGCCACTTCTCAGGACGTCATCGCCCTAGTAGTGCAAGCTATCGGAGGCGGAAAAGCTTCTGTCGCTGTGCAATATGGAAAAGACCCCAAACCAGTGCGTACTTCCTTCATACACGCATCGCAAGCTCAACAGTCTTGAAGGGAAGTCACATCATGCTTGCCGGTATCGTCTTCCAGCTAGGTAATAGTCATTTCTCTATTCGCCGAGGTTTCTGTCAATGAGATGACGCTCTAGTGGCAATCGTGGTATATCTAGTGCTGGCTGCCGAATTCTTGCTGAGATTTCTGCACAATCGTTCTGTGCGGAATCCATCTAATCCTAAGAATCGCACTACGCACACTTGGTCAGCACTCGGCTGGAGAATTCAGCTCTTGCTGGCTTCTCTAGGATTTAGCGGTGTCTGTCTGCTAATTCGGTAAGCTTGAATGTGTGCTTTGCATCACGCCAATAGCTGACGGTACGTAGGTCTATCTACCGGACGATTGAACTGGTTGACGGCTGGAATGGACCAATAATCTCCAGGCAAGTCTATTTCAGTACGTCTTAGCTCTCTTCCATTTGTTATGGCGCTCTTTCGACATGGTACCCATCTCTTGCATATGTTCTGGATGGCGCAATGATAATCCTGGCCACATACACTCTGAATATCTTTCATCCAGGAATCTTGTTGGAGGAGAAGAATACGTCTTTGAAAAGGTGAGGCTATCCGTCTGGATAGCTGTGGAAGGCAATAACACGTTGAGGAGACTGCCAAAATGACGGTCTACCACTGCCACTTCGGTAGCATGGGGCATTCAAGTTAGCATACAAGTTGGGCTTGGCTGCTTCGTTGTGTAGCTCATTTGTGCTTACTTGCGCAACCTTGGCACTTTCTGTTCGCATACAAGTTTCATGTAACCACTCTCCTGCGACCCGCGTCGAGAATTTCATGCATTGTCGAGCTAGTCACGTGGGAGGAGTTCCCAGCGCTTAGACTACTTCCAAAGGCTCCCTGTTCGAACATTCCAACCATCATCTTCCCTCCACTTTCACCTACATTCTAAACCGTCAGAATGACCTACGTTTGGAGATATTATCTCTTTCGACACCGAATCCCACTACCTAACGAGATACTGGAAGCAATTTTCATATACTTGGATTATCGTAGTCTCACGCGATGCCGCCAGGTATGTTGCCCTCATAGAATCGTTCCCGCCATCGTTAACACATTGTGCATTTAGGCTTCCAAACGGTTCAATGCTATTATAAGGGATAGTCTCACCATCAACTACGCGTTAGACCTGCATGTCGCCGGTCTTATTGACCGAGGAAGCCAATGCCCCCTGAACAAACTGGAACGCTTGAAGCGACTGAAAGCTTACCAGAAGTTTATGAAACAACCTCGCGTAGATATCTGCAGGAAATCTCTTGATGACACCTTCAAAGGGGGTAGGAAAGGCGCTATCAATTACTTTGGCGACGTCCTCCTCTTTGCCCACTTCAGTGTCGTGCCCCAGAACTTCACTGCGCCTAAATTCGGTGTGAACTTCTGGGGAGAGGGCATGCCATATAACTACGATCGCTTGCAGGTATCCCATGTCTACCCTACTCCCGATCAGAGATTTGGCGATTGGGTACGGCTCCGGTCGTGGGACATTCCAATCAAACATACGTTCCAAAGCTTCCTAGCGGACCCTAGTCAGGACTTACTGGTTCTCTGGTCGAACCTTCGTCTTGAATTGGACAGTGATTTGATTCGGTGAGCCAAGTTGTGCTGCTTCATCTGAGTTGTCTGAACCCATGACTTTAGATTCCAAGTGCTGTCTCTTGAGACAGGAATCTCTAAAATCACTGGGTCTTCTGAAGTAAAAGAGGACTTTTTGTACATTCCAGACTCTGGTGACATCGACGACGTGCAAATACGCGACGATCTAATTTGTGTTTCAGTCGGGAAGAGAGACCGCACCCGACTCATCATATTCGAGTGGAAGACAGGCAACATAAGAAAGGTAGGTTGCCCCCTTGTATTTCAGTACTTTTTGACATAACACATCATCTAGGTGCTCGAATCCAACGCAGGAGGGTTCTCCGGCTTCGCGTTCCTATCGCGAACACAGGTCACAACCACTTGTGCGGCGGATGGCGTCCGACCCTTCGAGTTGCGCCTGTACTCTTGGGAAGAAAATACAGCCGATAGTATCCCGGATTCCTCTCAACAATGCCTGAAAACTCGGCTTCTCCTACCTACTCTGTCTGATGGCTGTGCGCTCGCCTATTCTCGACTCTATCCTCCTGTGGTGCATGGTACTCTCTGCTCTGATAACGAAACTCGTCCCTTTGAATGCGCTCCAGACTCTGGTCTCTCTATGTTGTCCTTGCATTTCTCTTCGGTCGAAGGTCCACACATGCATTACGCTGTGGTTGTACACCCCTCTGCTTTCGATAAGCACCCGGACCGAATCGTACCTGAACCCACTACCATGGATCGTAGATGGGACTACTGGGGTCCCCGCAGTACCCGCTGGTTCAAGATCGATCAACCTCCTCACGAACTGGTCTTCTTCGAACGCTACGCATCTCGCATCATGATGCACGGTAGGCTGTACGACTTCAACCAACTAGACGTTGCTCGAGATCTAATTCGCCGCAGTTGCGGAATCATCCAACATCCCGATCCGCCCCGCAACAAGTGGTGGTGTCGCCACAACTACTGGGCTGGTTACTACGCCAAACGCGTTCGCGACATTGCAAGCTTTAAAAATACGGTGGATAAACAGCCCTCCTTCCCTGGCAATATCGTTACGCACACTACCATAATCTCTGGAGGAACAGATGGGATATTCAAGGAGGATCTCGAATGTAGCCTGCCCTATCGCGAGACTGCTGTCACCTGGAATCCCCCACAGGAGTCCGTGATGGCTGGTGAAGACTGGATTAGGTACTGAGTTTCCCAAGGTTCGGTTGCCTAGGATGCGACGTGATCAGAAGCGATACCCCACATCCCCACATCCCCACATTCTCGACGATAAATTCACATCCTGAACACTCTTTGTCGATACCTATTGTCTGCATGTCTTTCCTTCTTGATTCTCTACTTTGTTTTGTACACGGCATACATTGTCAGCAATTATAGTCAGCAACGGAAGCCACGGGTGACGGCTACACTACATAGTATGTACCCTCGTGCTTGGAATCGGACGAGAGAACTCCAGAGATTGCCTACAGATCCGCGAGGCGGGCAAGGGTGACAGTTTGCATTGTACCAACCAATATCAGAAGTATGCTGTGCTACGAAACACCTTCAAGGAAGGTCATGAGTGCGATTGCTTGCTTCATCGACATTCCCTTGAGAATGCGGGACTTGGCGAGACGACGTTAGAATTTCATAAAGGCAGAGGGGACACCCGCAGCGTGTATCGCGTACAGAGTCAGCTGTTCTCAGAATTGCCACCCCAATGAACCTATCTTGCTCAGCTGGTATCCACCAGGATAAAGAGGAACACCGTATAAAAAATGATATCCGGCGGATGATGGGGAGACCCTACGTTACGCAGCGTTCAAGTGGCGAAGGCGATGTTAAACATAGAATCAACTGACCTCCGTTGCAATGCCGAGACTAACTCGTACATGATCCTGAGAGTCTCTCGTAGAACATCTGACAGGTTCAGGGGGGCCTTGATATGAATGAGTAGACGTCAGTTTGTCTTCCCATTGTCTTCCAAGCCACAAATTGCATCCATAATGATTATGATACTTGCGTTGCTTTGTTGACGGGATGAGGGTTCTGTTTCCACGTGATAAAATGATAGGAAAGATCAGGGAAGATCTATGTAAGATAATCGGAGGAAGCTGGAGCCGGAGGCTAGAAATTGTCGTTTTAGGGACCACGGCATTCGAGGCAGTCCGAGGCCCCTTGAGTCCGAATGGTCCTCTATACTACAGGGCTACAGGGACTCCAGTGCTTGCAACGGCCATGGGGATATTGTGGCTCGAGCAGTGGTAAACACCGCTTTCAGGCCACAGACCAATAAGACGATTGCAGCCTTCCAGCCGCCTCAATCCAGATCAGCCTGGGCGAGACATGGACTGCACGGCCATTGGCGAGTATGAGCGGGAAACTGGACTCGTCCAGCCTGAATGAGGCGGGTATCCGAGAGCATCCGAGCGGCAGCTCGGTGTGACGCAGAATTGACGAAGCTCTAGCCCATCCATGGTGTGGCATATTTCCATCCACGGCGTGGACGCTGCTCGCCTGAATTGTCAATCCCTCCGCCAGCCCCAATCTCAATGTCATCCGCCAGAGCCCTCGCGTATATAAAGGCGCGATATGGTCGCCTTTTATCCTCCAAATCATCTTCCCCCACATCCATACTTCTATCTCATCCCCGATCACCTATACCTCGCACTCAGTTCCGTTCCGCCATGTCGAGCCCGCAGTACACCATCCCCAAGACTCAAACCGCTGCCATTGTCGGGTCACTAGGCGGAGCGCTACAAATCAAGAAAGACCATCCCGTGAAGCAACCTGAGGAACTCGCCCCTGGCGAGTGTCTCGTCAAGCTTGAGTGCACCGGTGTCTGCCATACCGATCTCCATGCCGCCAAGAACGATTGGCCAGTGCCCGCGAAAACCCCCCTCATCGGCGGCCATGAGGTACGTCCACTGAGAAACATCATCTTCTCGCCAGTATCTGATGTTGCACCTTCGCAGGGTGTCGGCCATGTGGTAGCCATTGGCCAGCATACCCAGAACTCCCCTGTCAAGCTCGGCGATCGAGTTGGCATCAAATGGCTCGCATACTCCTGCTTGGATTGCGAAGCATGCAGGAAAGGCAACGAGCAAGGTATGTTTGGCATTCAAGGATTCTATCCAAAAGCTGATAGGGCTTCCATTGAGTCTGTGAGAAGGGGTTGTACAGCGGCTTCACCGTTGATGGTACCTTCTCCCAATACGTTGTTTCTTACGTTAGCCATGTGACGCCTATCCCTGAGGGCCTCGCAAGTGAAGAGGCTGCTTCAATTCTCTGCGCGGGTATCACCGTGTATCGTGCGATCAAGTACTCCAATACTCACATTGGTGACTGGATCGCGCTACCTGGTGCTGGTGGGGGTCTTGGACATCTTGCTGTTCAATACGCTACAGCTATGGGTCTTCGTGTCGTCGCCATCGGTAAGCGAGATGTTCGTCAGGATAGGCAGTTCTCTGACCCCGTATGCTGCTTCAGATACTGGTGCCGAGAAGCGTGACCTTGTTCTCAAGCTCGGTGCCGAGAAATGGATCGACTTCAAGGAGACCAAGGACCTCGTGAAGGATATCAAAGAAGCAACCGGCGGTGCAGGTCCTCACGCTACGGTCATCACCGCTACCTCCAACCAGGCATATGAGCAGGCCGTCGATTACCTCCGCCCAGGTGGTAGCCTGATGGTCGTCTCTTTGCCTGGTCATGGCAAGCTTACGGCCGACATCTTCTTTACTGTAACAAAGGCCATCAACATCATTGGTTCATACGTTGGGTATGTCTGCACTCACTTGGTGAACACTGCAATGGCTAAAAGCAGTCATTTGTTAGCAATCGTCAAGATGCCCGTGAGGCCCTCGATATTGCTGCACGTGGCAAGGTGAAATGCTACTACGCTCTCAAGCCTCTGTCGGCCCTTCAAGAGTATGTGTTTGTTCATTCGTCCACATCGTTTCTCATTGCTCTCCGTATAGGACATACGAAGGTCTTGAAAAAGGAACCGTTGTTGGACGTGTGGTCCTCAACATGAAGGAGTAAACTGTCTTGACCAGTACAATTCACTTCAGCATATGAACCGTAATATCACACCTGTATCATCCACTTCACCTTCATTGTATTGATATTGTAGTTGTATGGGCACGAAATGCATTGGCTCGTCTCTCCAACTTTGCTCGTGATGAGCTCGAGGGCAATGCTGTCGATATGGCCGACCAAGCGTTCTGTCCGTGTCGGAGAGCCTAGGTAACGAAAACGTCCAGGAAAGTCGCAGAACGAATGTGGTTCAAGCATTGGTTCCTCTGCACGCTCACATTTATACATACATCGGATGTGTACCATCGCAGTCACGACCACCGGAGCAGTGTGCAGATGAGGGTTTCTCGCGTAAGGAGCATCAGCAGTTCAGGTCACGCTATGTATCAAGGGCATTTTCCGTTTCTACTGGCAAGCAGATGGTTCTGTGGATGTCAGCATTAACAGAATTGTCGGGCCACTCCGAGGAGATACGACATATCCATGTGCAAGTCCCGCAGAGCTGTTCGAATTCACAGACAACAGAACTGGGAAGTCAAGCGTATTCTGTGCAAAGCCGGAGTATCTGAGGGTAAAGCCAAGGTCAAGGCCCACAAATTATCTGAGGAGAATGAGACTCGGAGGAGGGTTCGGGCATAGGTCGGGCTGATTCACGACCTACGATCGACTCTTCATTCAAGCTCCGACACAAAATCCTGACTCGGAGTTAACAGTTGTGGCTGTCGCCCGAAAATGGGATCCCTGCGACACACCTTCACTCGAGAACGTTTACTGTCCTACTTCACACTTTGGCTTTCCCTCAAGCACGCGGATGATATATTTCGACGCATAACATCCCCTCAACACATATTCCCACGAAAATATCCTTTACTACTCATGTCGCTGTCAGGAAGACGAGACTATGGCGCTCCTGGCAGTTCTCCAATTGGTTACGACGTAAAGCTCTCAATGCCTCAATACTGTCAAAGATTCTGATGAATTCGCGAATAGAGAGACCTTACAACCACAAGAAGGAGAAGAACCCCTTCTCCAGATCCATCTGGAGGGTATTCCTCTTCAGGATATGCTTATTCTCGATATAACCAAGTGCCTCATAGAGAGGATTATGGTAGTTACCGTGGACAATGGGATACACAGCAGCCAAGAACTCTATCTCCCGAACGATATAGACAGACACGAGATGATTACGCAGAACCATGGGCTCGCAACCCCGGACGGAGACAGCCGGATACAGGAATGTGGCACGACAGACAGTCACCCACATACCCTCCTCAGGAGACTCCCGTCTCCCGCGATCGTAGAGAGCTAATCCCCGATCGAATGTTCGAACCATCAGCGAATTGGAAACAGTCCCGTGGAAGCGCTTTTGAGAGGTTAGAGGATTATTCTTTCTGGCTTCTATGATTAACGACAGTCCGGCTCACCACGTCTCAGCTCAGGAAGAGATCGCGTGTATGACAAACCCATTGAACCCATACGCCGCCCATCTCGTGAGTTACCTTCACCTCGAGGGTTGATTCACGACAGCCGGACACCTCCTCCTTATACACATTTCGGAGATGACCGTTATCGAACGTACCCGCATCCATCCACCCCTCGGGATACATATGCTCCTCCCCAACCTACGTCGCGCTATCAGTATCGAACAAGCGTTCAAGAAAGAGGCGCCAGTTGGACCCCTCGTAGCCCACAGACGCGACAATCATATGTGAACGAACGCGACGATCGACCACGTGAGCGCACCGCTACATATCCATTGAGAAGCAGCCCGCGCTCAGAATTTTTTGATCGTTCCTACGGAGCGCATGAACGTTCGTACAGTGCTGGCTCTCCCGTTGCAACCAGTCGTGTTTCGCCCGTGTCATCCCGCCCCTCCCCGGTATTTCGACCCCCCTCTGATTCCGGTCGAAGCAATTATCGACAATCCAGTGGAACCCCTCGATGGCCTCCCCCGTTGCGCTCCCGGTCGTCTTCTCGGTCTTCTGAATATAGGAGACAGCCTCAGTTGGAGATAAACATCCCTCATGCTGCACATGTGCATGCGGATTCAGGGGACAGTCTCGCATCTACTCCTCACACTGACCGGTCATACCCTCGACGCCTTGAGCCGCCTCATACAGTCTCCACAGGCTCTATACCGGGTAGCGTGACAACACATGGACAATCTCACCAAGTCGATTCCGAACGCGAGCACAGCGCGACCGTTCCCCCGACGCACGAAGATCCCCACACACGCGATCGGCCCCAACCCAAACAAGGTAAGCCAGTTCCTCTACGGAGCCACTTCCTATCGTGAACATTACGCGTAGTTGCAGGACAAAGAGAGTCGAGGAAGATGGAAGTTGCCTCTCTTATCGATCCCCCTGATGACCTTCGGCCTTCTGCTGCTGCTCAACAGGAAACGAATGCTCGGCCTGAGCCTCTATCCAGCCATCCAGCTCCAGCTTCGACATCACATACCGAGTCATCTGCGGAGGAGAAACTTGGACGTGACGAGTCTCCTGCCATCCCAGGTCTCCTTGCTGAGCCTCCTTCGGACTTTGAACGTGTTCGGGACGAACGGCCTGACATCGTCATGCAGTCACCGGAAACGCTGCACGTACCGCATGGATCGCCTTCACCTGAGTACGTGATGGAACGCGACGATCCTACGCGTTCGTCGGACCAAAACGCACCAAACGAACCTGAGCCGGAAGCACAGGTGCAATCTGCGGCACCCTTGTCTCTCGCCGAGTCTCGTACCAACATTCAAAGCCCATTGCCACCTCCGACGCCTGTAGCGGAGTCTCCCGCGGTCAATGACACTGAGCCTGAGGCTACCCCAGCTTTGCGGTCCCAGATTCCAGAAGACAGCGAGTCGATAGGGGAAGCATTACGGATGGTTGTAATGATGAGACACCAGCACGATCTTCAAACTCGGGAAGATCGCATCAACCCAATCCTTCTGTCCAATCAACTCATTGCCGAACCTCCTCCTCCTGAATTCGAGGACAAATCCGACGACGCGGTGGTCGACGAGATAGTTTACGGTGCGGGACGCTTGTCACTGGAATCCTCGTACCAGGCTACCAGGCCTTCTCTCGAGGTCCGCTTTGCACAACGCAGGCATGACGTCGACGAGAAGGTGAAACGCCTACGAGAGGAATACATGGCCTATCAAGAGAAGTGGCTGGTCCACTGTGCCAAGTTGGATGAAGTTGCGAGGGCGACTGCTTTGGAAGAAGCCGCCGCGGCGGCGAGCAGAACCACTCGAAGGAATACAACTACGCTGGGAGACGCTGTTCGAACTGATCTTGAGATGGAGCAGATCATCGCCAGTCTGGGCAACGAAGAATTGACCGACGCGATACACTTGGGTCGTCGTAACGCAGCTGCCATACCCAATATGATCACTGTGACCGATGGTCCGATTGAGTACGTCTACGACGATACCAACAACGAGGTCGAGAATCCGGCTGAATTCTACCAGACGAAGATCGACTACTGGAGCGACGAAGAAAAGAAGATCTTTGAGGAGAAATACGCGCAATACCCCAAACAGTTCGGCATCATTGCGGATTTCCTCGAACACAAGACTCCCGCCCAATGCGTGACTTACTATTACTTGCACAAGAACCGCGACATTGATTTCCGCAAGATTGTCGCGCAGTATGTCTCTGGGAAGAAACGCAGAGGTGGAAGAAGGGCAGACAAGAAACGCAGTAATGCACTGCTTGCTGATATCCTTCAAAGGGATGCCGAGATGTCTAGGGAACCTACTCCTTCTACGGGGCGCAGGGGAAGACCACCAGGATCGACGGCAGAAGCCAGGAAAACTGCCGCAGGTCGACGGGCGGCTTCGGGTCAACAAGCAGAGGACTCTCCAACCCCAACCTCCACACCTGGTCCTGAGCTCGACGAACCTAGGAAGAAACGCCGTCGAACGACTACTGCTCGTGCCGCGGCTGCGGCTGAGCAAGAAGCCTTGTTGGACGAAATTGAGGAAGCGGAGAAGAATGCCAAGCGAGGCAGGAGAGGTCGGAGGTCGAAGAACCTTGAGATCGTCATGGCTGACTCGCCTGCGCCTGCATCGGATCAATTCTCTGCAGTTCCGCATGAGACAAGGTTTATCGACCAGACTGACCTCGCCATCCGAAAGAAGACTGGTCAAGGGAGCAGCATTTGGACTGAAGAGGATAAGGGTGCGCTTTGAATCCCTCTCAAGGCAATGCGATATACTTATTCATTGTGGTAGTATTGTTTCTCCGGCTGTTGGGACAATATGGCGACGACTTCAAGCGGATAGCGGCGTCAATGCCCAACAAGGTTCGTATACCGCTAGTACTTGAAGCAATGCGAACCTGGATTGACTGTTTGTCAGACGACGGTACAAGTTAGTACGTTCTACAAGGCGAATGCCGCAGAAATGGACCTTGCGCGAGTGGCTGCAAGTGCACCAAAACGCTCACCGTCTCCTCGGGATGCTTGGTACTCTGGCTCCGGGATGATGACACCAAGCTCAGGCGCTATCGCGACTCCCTCTGAAGGCTTGCAATCACACTTTTCTAGTGCACACCTCGACGCTCATTTGCGCCATCACGTGCAAACGTCGGGAGGCCAAACAACGCAGAACGCTTCAATAGGGTACCGTCAGCCACGTCCCGAAGACATGTCCTATCAGTTCCATTCGACAAGTCTGGAGGCTTTGCACGCACAATACGGCTCTCGCGAAGCCGGGCATCCATTCACATCGACACCCCTAGCTGTTCATCCAAATCATCCATATTCCACATCGAATGTACCGCCAATGTCATCGATGCATATGCCGCCGCTTCCAATGCCTATGCCTGTCGATCAGATCGCGAACCCATCGCCATTTGCCACAACGGCGACTTTCACTACTACCTTCCCATCGACCTTCCCGTATACGAACCTCTCGCCGTCGCATTTCGCCGCTGGAGGAAGTGGTAGTAGACCGAGCTCACGTTCTGTACCTCCAGGGGTTCACCAGGATCCCCCGCTAATGCAACATCATCTGCCGCCAGGTCCTCATCCATCGTCATTTGCTCAACAGGGTCAGGGCTGGCCGCATCAAGGGCAACGTGTCGATATGCCTGTGTTCTTCGAAACTCGGACACACCAACCTCCCGGTAGATAAGCTTTCGAACATTTTGTTCTGGTTCTCTTGACACGTTGATTTTGCTACCTTTGAGCATTTGTTGTATTATTCTGCTATCGGTTATGTATTGTTGTTTATATCAGATATATCCTAATGATAGCTACCCAGTTGTAATGGGAATCGCTTCAGATTCATCTAAATATGGAGTTTCAACGAGCAGTCGACTATTCGTACACTGAGCTACTGGAAATACTGTTACATGAGAGGTGTAAGACCTCTTCCGTCATGGGAGAATCACTCTGTACTTCGTACATACCGGTGGGTGGTGATCATCGAGGATCATCGTCTGCCCTCTACCATTATGATGTGATACCCAAAGTTCGTCTTCACGAGAGGGGACAAAATTGGTCTTTCGACGGTCGATGGCTCCAAAGCGAACGCCGCGTCTTGGAACGGGCCCTGCAACGGACAATCGTATGTATCGTGTATCTAGGTCATGGAAACTAGAAATACATTCCACGTACCACCATAGATCCACGGGTCATCCAACCCAGGCTGCCGCCAGCTACGAAGAGCAAGTTGAGGGGAAGTGTTTAGCTGACAACTGTCACCTGGGCCTGACTTACCTTTGGCCTTGTCTTCAGAGTATTCCTGTGCGACTTTGTCAAATCGCTGTCCCTCCTTCAACGTAGCGGGGTGATCAACACAACATCCGCCTTATGACCCATGACAAGCCCGCATTTACCTGAATTTTCTGGAGAGCTTCGGTTGCTTTGGAATGTTTCTCGCACAGAATATGTCTAACATTCACTGCGGTGGCAGGCTTCAATCCACCTTTGCCCTACCGAGTCTCACAGGGTAAGGATACCAAGGGACAATGTTAACAATGCGGATCTAACCTTGCCCTTCTCCCCATTGTCGTTTGATGCTTTTGAGCCTGAACTCGCACCTTTGTTGCCAGCTGCCTTTTTGTCGTTTGAGCCAGATCCCTTTTTCGCCATCGTGTTGAGCTGTCGCGTTCGAAGGTGGTTGTTGTGGTCGAGATTCACTTCTTGTGAAGCGCACTACTTATGCGATTTCGCTCGGGCCGATTCGCTGCGTTGAATCTTGCCATTGCTCGAAGTATTCACATTCTCCTTGCAATCTACATTGCATGCAATCGTGAGCAACATCTTCCTCGCAAGCACATTCTCCTTACAACAACAACACAACATACAGAAATCTACGTAGCCGATACTACATGCGAGATGCCTTGTTTGAGTTCCCATTGATACAGCGTGAATGATATAAGTAACCCTTTACCAACGCCGCGGAAGTTTCATCTAGAGCTACAGAGTTAGTCACCGTCCTTATCCTACACCGCGGGGCTCGTCCGGCCTCTCCTTCTTATAGGCCATGTGCACGGGACGCCTCTTCGCTACAGCGACGATCGGGGTCCCGGTGGTGATAAATGCAACCGGCGTGAAAACTGTTTCATTCTTCGAGGAAGAAGTAGTTTCCGGAAGCTGTTCAGAGACGAAGAAGATAAGTGAGGAAGAAGAGATTTAGGTGGCTGTATGCGTACCCTTTTGTTCACGGTCCTTGATCGAGTTGAGCTTGTTCACTCGGGGACGGTAGTTGGTGGGATCACGACGGAAAGTGATCTCCAACGATGCAAGGAACTTGTTCATACCGGTAAGAAGAGACTGAGGTCTGTAGCGCAACGGCAAGTCAGGTTCGCGCAACGAGTGTCTGTAGTCACGAGTGTAACGTACGGGGTTGCAGTGGCAGCCACAGCAGGCTTGCCTTCGAAGACAATGACACGATCAGCGAGATAAGTGGCCATGATGAAGTCGTGCTCGATGACGAAAGCAGTCTTCTTTGCGTGGAGGATGAATCTGGAAGATACCATCAGTATGAACAGCGGAATTGTCATGGTTTGTCCAAACTTACCGCTTGATGACCTTGCTAGCAATAATACGCTGCTCGGAATCCAAGAAGCTAAGATGAGAGTTAGTAAGAATAAACACATATCACGAAGGAGTGATACTTGCGAGGATGGCTCGTCAAGCAAGTAGACGTTCACATCGGGCTTGCCCAGAGCAAGGACAATAGCCACACGCTGCAACTCTCCTCCGGAGAGGGTCTGGACCTCTTGATCCATGATCTGCTCTAAGTTCATCGGCTTGATGACATCCGTGTTGAATTGAGGATGCATGAACGCCTGCTTGATCCTCTTCAACAAGAGCATCCGTACAGTTCCAGGGAACTTGGGCGAAATGGTCTGTGGTTTCAGGGAAACAGCCAAAGTCTGCTTGTCGGTCTCGACGTCGGGGGTATCGCCAGCTAGGAGACGGACGAATGTGGTCTTGCCGGTACCGTTCTCGCCCAACATGACAATGATCTCGGAATCGGTGAAGCTACCTGCCTCGACAGTGAGCTTGAACTTGCCGAGAGTCTTGGTCATTGCGGGGTAGGAGTAGTGACGGGTCTTGTCTATGAGGAGTTCATCGGCGGTCTCTACCATCTTGAAGGAAAGGGACTCCTCGCGGAATCGCAAGTTCTCCGTCGGAATGAAACCGTCCAAGAAGATGTTGATACCCTCACGGACGGAGTAAGGCATCGTAACAACACCGTACATCGAGGGTTTGCCGTAGAGAACGCAGATAAAGTCTGAGAGGTAGTCCAAGACGGACAAATCGTGCTCCACGGCAATCACGTAGTTATCGGGAGTAAGGAGACGACGGATAACTTCTGCAGCCATGAGACGCTGCTTGATATCGAGGTACGATGAAGGCTCGTCGAACATGTACACGTCCGCGCGCTGGATACAGGTCATCGCGATGGCGAATCGCTGCAGCTCTCCACCAGAAAGCTGGTTGATTTCACGCGTCAG
Source organism: Lentinus polychrous (assembly GCA_000787475.1). NCBI lineage: Eukaryota > Fungi > Basidiomycota > Agaricomycetes > Polyporales > Polyporaceae > Lentinus > Lentinus polychrous. Next base: position 11,454 of record JSYW01001190.1, on the reverse strand, counting down.
GACGTCGTTGAGCTCGAGAAGATCACACATCTCCTGCTTGTTGTTCAACTCGAGCTTGGAGTCAAGCATTTTGTCGACTGTCATGACGCCCTTGATTGCGCGAGGGATGTGATCGACGTATTGAGGCTTGATCAAAGCCTTCAAATTGTCTTCGAGCACTTTCGTGAAGTAGTTCTGCAACTCGGATCCACGGAAGTACTTGAGGATTTCTTGCCAATCGGGAGGATCCTACAATGCTTTTGAGTATTCGACTATCCAGTAAGGGAGGCGCGAACGTACGTCATATCGGCCAAGGTTGGGCTTCAACTTGCCAGCAAGAATTTTGAGTGCGGTACTTTTGCCGATACCGTTTGTTCCTACGAGACCAAGAACCTGTCCAGGTCGAGGGGTAGGAAGACGATGGAGCTTGAACGAATTGGCAGTGTATCGGTGGGTTACTTGGGAGTCCAAGTTCGTAGGCAGGTTGATGATCGCAATAGCTTCAAAGGGGCATCTAATAGACGTCAGAATGTTGGCGTGCACGACCAACTGTATGAAATGCAACGCACTTCTTGACACAGATACCGCAACCAATACACAAAAATTCTGAGATGAACGCGATCTTGTCGGTAGGCTTTACTTCAATACAAAGTTTGCCTGCGATCATATGAGCCTTCTGAGCCTATTCGATCAAGGCACATATACATACCCATCTTCACGACAGGGCATGACTATGAAGCAAACACCATCTTCATCAGCACGAAAACGCTTTACTTCTGTGATCGGACTATCACACCTTTTTACATTCTTGCGCACATCGCTTTGGTTTACAGCGATTCGCATCGACGATGGCGATACGAGTGATCTTGTCTTGCGTTGCCATCGTATATCCTGCGAGCCTGATAGCTCTGTGAGGGTTTTCTGTTGGTTTGTGGATGGCGGTTGATTGGGATAGATCTAACTTTTCTTCTGCACAGGCTGCACACGTGATGCCGATCGAATCAGAGCCAATCGGAACCGCAGGATTGCCTCTTTCGATCGGTGCTACTGAACTCTGATGGCAAGCTCGTACGGTTTCTTTTAGGTATTTGCTAGGTATAATGCGTTAACCCCTAATCAGACATCTAATATGCCTAACAGAGGACCACGAAATATATCGCTGAACTGAGTGAAAGCTTACGAGGTCTGAGCGTCTGGGAGCCGAGGTCTCCAGCGGTCGTGCCTAGGCTAGCTCCTGTTGCAAATCGCACACGGGTTGACGTCCCTCGCACCATCTCATTCCTTCCTGTTGCGCATGCGGAACTGAGACCTTCAAATCCTCACCATGTCTACCGGTGAAGCTCAAAACGATACCCCTATTGGACTAAACAACGACTGTGTCCGTAACGACTCATTCTACTTTCCCAATGGCGACATTGTCCTTGCAGCACCTCGCGGAGACAATGCGTCTACCAAGGAGCTGTTCCGCATCCACATGTTCATGCTTGCGCATCATTCACCAGTCTTCTCGGATATGTTTGCATGCTCGGATGCGGACAGTAGCATCAATGACAAGTATGACGGTGTACCCTTGGTCGAGCTGAGCGATCCCGCTCAGGAGCTGGCCGAGTTGCTCCGTATGCTCTATCACCCGGAGTATGTAACCTATGTATCTGTACGTGCGACGACCACTCACATGAGATTCTAGCACCTTGCTTTCTCTCAACAAGTATCCGGCCGAATTGCCTCTCCTAATCCGCGGGACGCTACGTCTTGCATCGAAATACCAGATCGAGCCCTTACGCGAACGGCTGGTCGAGTTATTCTCAGAGTCGTGGCCCAAAACTCTGGCTGAATTCGACACGCTAGAGAAAGCCTTCCGCGAGAAAGCCTTCCACCACCAGAGACACGGCGATGTTCGATTCATCATCGACGGTCGCTTTGCGGAAGACTTCTTCCCAGAACCAGTATCCGCGATATCACTCGCACGAGAATTCCACATCGACGACATTCTTCCAGCCGCGTTCTACAGCCTTGCACGCATCCCGTTTGATCACGACCGCGAGTCGAGACACAAGTTATACGGTCCTGCGCTCCGCACGGCACGTTGGAGCATGCTCGATCTCGAGGGACATCGTCAATTCATCCGAGGCCGCGAGAAGCTGATGTTCTGGCTGCTGGGGGAAGCCATGCAGGCACTACAGACCGCTTGTCGGTCTGTTTGCAGGACTACTACTTGTGCTCCACAATTGGCGGAATTCATCGCTGCTGAGATTCTGGACAATGAGGCCATCCTTCTAGACCCCTTGCATTTGCTCGGGATGCTGGATAACAGCACCGGGCTACCGCGACCCGATTTGGAGTTGTGCGATGCATGTTGGCGTTCGGTTTGTGAGATTGCTGGTCCCCTTCGTCAGACAGTCTGGACTGAGCTCCCAGAAATGTTCAACTTGCTGGAGTAAACGAAATGGTTTTCGAGTATGCATCATTGTACTTTCTGTTCGGGCTTGTTGCTGCCACTCCAGTCCTTCAGAGCATGGGTCTCCGCATGTACCAGTAGTTCATCCGTCTATACCCACATGTCCTCATACAAGTATTTATTGATCACCATACATTGTACAATAGCATACATACTGTCATCTTGACGATCCAAAGCTTCGCTAATCGTAATCGTATGCTGTGGCAGTCTCGTGAGCACGAAACCCCGTAGAGAAATCTGAATTAATCTACCTTCTCCCCCGCCATCACCTCCGCCTCCTAGGTCATCAAGGTCATCCCCCTCTCCGTTGTCGAAGTAGTTTTCCGCGTAGTCGTTGTCGTACTCCTCGTCGACGTCGTAATCCGACTGAGCACCTTCACTCGCAGCTTCGCTACCTTCATCGGACTTTTCCTGTGTATACCGTAAGCCGAGCATACCTTATATGAGGTGCATTCGCAATGTTACCTTGTCCTCTGCGTCATCTGCGAGCTCATCCAGGTTGATGCGAACCTTGGGACCTTTCCGTTCCGCTATTAGAGGGGAATCAGTATCTGCAAGGTAATACACCACTTTGTGGACGGGCTCACTTGTCTTTCTCCGCTTCGGATTGAAGTAATCTTCAAAGATATCCTGGGGGAAGAATGGCTGATGCAAATCTTTACGCTTCAGCGTAGGTTGTGCAGCCTGAGAAGGTCGATATTTATCAGAGTATTTGGGGAGCTCTAATCTTCTCTCAGGGTTACCACTTGTATGAGACTTGAACACTGTACTCTTACCGTCAGATTTCGTCGCTTCCGTTATATAGTACGCTGATTTTCGCAGGCGAGAGGCAAAGCCAAGTTGGAGTTCGGCTATCCGCTTTTCTCGGTCCGTATACTCGCTCAGCATAGGAACCTCCATCTCCTGCAGAAACGATGAATATGTTTCAGTATATTGCTCCTGTGCCACATGGAAATACATACGGGGTACAAGGCACTTGCTTCTCGAGACATGTTCTGAATGTCCGCAAACGTAAGGCCCATGGGCGGAAGACTGCTGGGGCCAAAGCCCCCTCTTCCTCCCCTACCACCACCTCTGCCGCCTCTGGACATCGCTGCGTCTCTCCGTTAGTGTCCAAAGGAGATGTCAGGTCAAGGTGGCTGAGGATAACGAATCTTTGATCGAGGTTGCAGTGCGCGTCAACTGCCAGAAACGGGAAACTATTAGTACTGAGTCAGCATCGCTTTGAACGTCTTCGAAAACAATACAGCTACGAAGCTGTGTGTGCTGCTTGGCATATACACTGGCAGTACAATACGCAAGGACCATGTTCGAACGCACCTTGGGCAACAAACACTGAGACCGCATGTTGCTATAGAGGAATCGTCCTAGGAGACGATCTCCTAAAAAGGCAAGTTGTTTCAACTCCGCTCGAGACCCCGATATAAGCGTTGGTAGCCACGCTCGACGCGAACGCTGCACTTGCCACCCCCCATCACCAACCCCCTCTCCTGTCCTCGCCCTGCGTCCGTCCTCACCGTTGAGTACCTCGCAAAACCAGTTACCACCAGTTATAGTTTGACAGTCATGGACAAGTCGCTCGACGAGGTGCGAATTTCTGGCGTCGCCACATCCATTTCTCGCCACTCACCGTGCCTTTCAACGACGACAGATCATTGCCACTCGCCCCAAAGGTATTCGCAGGTCTACTCGTCGTGGAGGAGGAGCAGGTGCGAAAAGTCAAGTACTTGGAAACTCGAACTCGCCTGCCACTCGAGCTCGCGCTGCTCCTGCTGCTGCCGGTGCCAAGACTGCACCTGCAGCTCAGCCTTCTGACAAGATCATTGTATCCAACCTGCCCCCTGACGTCAATGAAGTGCAAGTCAAGGTCAGTTTCAGCTTGGTTGGCCTGTTATATTTTCGTGACCGTGCTGACTCCTGTCCATTGATATAGGAGCTATTCACCACCACAGTTGGACCTTGCCGTGAAGTCACCCTTCACTACGATGCCAACGGTCGCTCCAAAGGTGTTGCCTCTGTCCACTTTGCGCGCAAGGGCGATGGCACAAAGGCATTCCAACAATACAATAACCGCTTGATTGACGGAAGTTAGTATCGCCTCGTTTCACCTTCTTCCACGTCACCGTTCTTTCTATGGCATCTCCTATGAGATGTCATGAGCCAAGCATAGCGAGGGAGTGTTGTCGGTTGTCTGCTTCTCGACAACATCAAGGTCGCGGCCGATGAATATGAGCTCGCCGCGAGACCCGTCTCGCACCTGTGGGACCGTCTCTCAAGACCATGCGTTAGCCCTTCACACGAATCGCACCTTCCGTGACCAGCATGGCGGATCCGGAACCTGCTTGTGTTCAGGACTGATCACCCTGGGCATGAGCTTGTGGTCCCTACCATCGCGGGGACGATCGGGAGGAACGTTCCGGTTGAGAATGCCAACTGGCATGCAAGATGCCATACTGGATATTGGGTTTGCCCTGTCCCGACCTCACGGTGCAGCTTAGTGACACCTCCAGACTGCGAAACGGTGCGATCGCGGCGAGTATCGTTCAGGCGGACCTTATGCGTACGGAGAACGGAGTAGCATGTATCGGGTTATGACTTGAGGTGCCAGGAGGGCTCAATCTCAAGACCGGATATGGGTTTGAACTCGAGACCTCTTATGAATGCCCCGACGCCGACCCTTACGCTATCGTGCTCGATATGTCTTCTCTTCTCTTTGCTTCTAGCTCTGCCGTCCGCCAGAACTGCCGACTAATAACTCTACCTTCTTTCCCCGTCGCTCTTACCCATCGCCATCTAGAACGCCCCATGAAGATTGAAATCGTCGTCGATCCTACGAAACCTGCCCCCGCATCACTCGTCTCTCGCGTCGCTCCCGCCGCTGGTGCTCCTGCTGCGAATGGTGCTCCTGCAAGGTTTGTTCGGTCTTTTGGGTGAGGTTTGAGGGGAATAGATGTGCTCATATGTCATGTTAGAACCGGTGGACGACCGCGTCGTGGAAGGGGAGGAGCAAGGAGAAAGAGTGATAGGCCCGCGAAGACTGCGGCTGACTTGGATGCCGAGATGGAGGTATGTTTGGCGCAGCGTACTGCCTTGCATTGTTGCTGATCCATGTATCAGGATTACACTGCGAGCAACAATGCGCCCGCCCCCGTCGCTGCTGCGTAAATGTTCGGTGTCTCCTCTGTGATGTTACGTTTCTTCTTTTCTGTATCTCGTACATTATAACCTACCGTACTCTACAAACCCCCGTTTGCGTCGCTATCGTCCTCCTACCATCCTGTCTGCATTTCTGCGTGTTGTATGTCAATTCTTGGGTCAAGTCCACCACCATATCCACAAATGCGTGACTCGCCTGAGATGATCTTGATCACTTGACAATGACAAAAGCCAAAGCACACAAGCTTTCGGCATCTGGCAAACTCAAGTCAACAATAAACCATACCGAACCATGCACCATTCAACCGCCTTCCTGGAACTTCACACCTTCCTACAACGAAGGATACAACAGTGATGCCTGAGATCAACGACGGTGAACCTCAAGGACCTCAGCTTTTCTCTGAACGACCAGAGTGGGCGGACGTAACGCCAATCCCTCAGTATGAAGGGTTCCACCCGATCGCTCCTATCTTCTATACCCCACAATGTAAGTGCCTTTCAATGTATCGTAACCATGAAAGATTCAAATGAAGCACCATGCGTGAATAGACAAAGATGCTACAGATTACTTTAGAGGGATCGTTAGAACGGGCGAGAAGAGCGAACGAGTGCTCGAGCTCACTGAGGCTATCATCCGTATGAACCCCGCTCACTATTCCGCATGGTGAGTACATTCACTTGTCTTTCAGCAAACGTCTCTTACAGAAGTCATGCATTGTCTCTCTGTCGTCTGTCAGGCAGTACCGATACCATACGTTGTTAGCCATCAAGGCTCCCCTCGACGAAGAGCTCAAACGAATGGACGCGATCGCGATCCAGTTTCTCAAGACCTACCAAGTCTGGCATCACAGACGACTCCTTCTAACCGCACTACACTCGTCCACGCGATCTTCACCTTCGTCTATCAAAGCTGCTCTCGAAGAGCTCGCATTCATTACCCGCACGCTCGCAGAGGACGCAAAGAACTACCACACATGGTCATACCGACAATGGATCCTCGCCTTCTTCGATAACCCAGATCTATGGGAAGGTGAGATGCCGTTCGTAGAAAGACTGTTGACGGAAGATGTGAGGAACAACTCGGCGTGGCACCATCGATTCTTTGTCGTCTTTGGGAAAGGTGTAACGAGGGCGAGGGGTGAAATTGAAGGTGAAAGGGAGGTGTTGAAGAGGGAATTGGGGTATACGAAGGACCAGATATCCCTTGCGCCCAATAACCCTTCTGCGTGGAATTACCTTCGTGGGGTCTTAGAGAAGACTAACACGCCGTTTGAGTCTCTGAGGCCCTTCGTGGAGTTGTACACCGTCTCGAAGGCCAACCTGGACGAGAGCGTGCTGGATCTCGAGAATCCTGGTCCTAGCCCGACGGCTGAGTTGCCTTGCGTTGCCGCGTTGGAGTTCTTGGCAGATATTCATGAGAAAGCAGGCGGGGATGAGGTTAAGAGGGCGGTTGAGGTATGTTGTTTCGTCGTTCGCGGCTCCTCTGTTACTGAAGTGTCGTATACCATTAGATATGGAAGTCACTCGCTAACCAACATGATACCATACGCAAGAAGTGAGTTGCATTCAACATTATTTTGCCCATCGTTGATTGACGTTCGATGACAGGTACTGGGAGTTCCGTATCAAAGAAGCGTTGTAGGCAAGCAGTGGAAGCAGTGGATTGTGCAGTCCTCATACAGGATGAAGCTGGAACAGAAGCACATCTCATGCGTTGTATTGGTATTGGTCATAATTGCAATGTAGCTCACAGGCAAATTGAATGCGTATGTTTGTAGCTTATCCCCTACTCAGCACACGTCACCAATCTCGACCCCAAGAAGAAAAAGTTATGGTACAGTGCAGTATAAAGCAGCTATCCTATTGCTACAACGTTTGACGACTGATACTTCTGCCGAACTGACACACATTACTGTTCCAACAGGATAGCAAGTGACACCTCATTAAGCCTTCCTATCCGTCAAGGGGACATACTACACATCGTTCGTCAGCAAATCATTCAAGCTTTCAACGAGAAATTGACATACCATGACATTGAAGAGTTCCTTCTGAGTCACATTCCCGTCTTGGTCCTTGTCGACCTATACATTGGACCCAGTCAGCTACGCTCTGGAACAAGTGTAGCGATCAAGTGGTACTTGGAAAATGCTTTGCGTATGTGTTCCTACAGGGATGAACATTCGACCAGGCTTCGCGAGCTGATCTACAAGTGCATCCGGTAAGGTGGGCGCTGCTGCTCCAACATGGATCGCATCTATACGGCGAGTGAGTGGTTGCTACATCGGATTGAATTTGAGACGTTCACCACGCACCGAAGGGGGCTAAGGAGGGCTCATTCAGCTTTCTACTCACGTGTATCAATTCCAACGATCTTACCTTCGTCAGGAAAGCCTAGCACGAAACCGAAGTTCGTCAGTGATCCAAGCGGGTCGAAATATATAAATTGAAACGCACCTTTCCTTCCATCGCCGGTGACCATCCTGATGGACCCGTTCTCAAGGGCATCACCCAGACCGTCCTTCTTGAGATTTTCGACCGAGAACGAGACGAGCTCAGGAATATGGTCAATGCCGACCACTTTTCCGGGAGAACCGACGATGTGGTGGAGAACAGCACATAGATACCCTGAGCCTGAGCCAACGTCTAGTACTTTGGCTCCAGGGTTTAGGAAGGGAAGGAGATTCTCCACTGCATGAGCGTGCTGTCCAGAACCCGTGTATGCAACTAGCGATGTCTGAATTTTACGCCGTAGAAGGGACGTACCATATGAGGAGCAGAAATAGTTGCATCGTGACCAATCGGTCTGTCGACCCTTGCTTGAGCCCTATGATTGCTGTTTACCGTAGAAACAACTCGGGACTGACTGTGGCGAATCTTCATATGCGTATGCTTTATTCAACACATAGTTCGCCCGATCTACTTTCTTCATGGCCTAATTCTCGTGACAATAACACATGAATTGCGTAGGGGCAGAATTTGAGAGCACAATTACCTCTATAACTCGCTCCGATTGAATCAGGCCATGCTTGGCCATGTTGGAGATGAGTTCAGCACTGGTCGCCCCAGTACACCGCCAAGCCATCTTGTAGTAACTTGTATGTAGCCTAGTACCTTTCAGATATAACGCAGTAGATTCAAGTTGATTATAGCGACTCAGATGGAATCAAGTATGCAGGTCAAGATCTGGAGAAGACTGTTGTAATCGGACTAGACTGACATATGTTGTATTCTATGACGTCATAGCTGTAGCCAGACAAGATAGCAATAATGAGAGATACAGTACAAAGCACCGATGCGAAGCCTATAGGCTACACCGATGAGTCACGTTCCTCATCCAAACGGTCAAGTTCACTACGGACCATGGTATTCCAATAATTGCTCCTCTCAAACTAAAAGAGGAAGACGAAGGTGCCGCAACTCAGAAGAACTTACATAGTGGAAGATTTCGTACAGCATGCGATATTCTATTCATGCGCCTGTGCGAACATGTGAACAGTGAGAAGAGCCTCCTCCTTGACTCGAACGGGACGCGTGAACAAGGAGAGCGCGGCGCAGAATATTTGATCAGTACCGCTTCAATACACAGGTACTCTTTTGTGCGGGTACGGGATCCTAACCGGACACGTCTCCTGCAACAGTAGGGTATGTGAAATCAAAAGTGGCGAGCCAAATACCATTCCCCAACGCGTCATGATCCTCGTTCTCGTCTGCTACAGAACCAAGACTGCTACCGTCCGTATCACTTTCAGACCTTGAATCGCCATCGCTGGCCGTTTCGTCGTCACTGGCTCCATCCGGATTCGTAGGAGGATCATACTCTCCGGACACTCCTCCTTCGGTGAGACGTCCGCTATATCGGCCGCTCTGCGAACACATGTCCTCGACGGCCTCGATTATGCGCCAATCAGATGAAGTCAAGGAGCTGTCTCTGCAGCGGACGAAGGCAAGCGTGAAATTGGCGGGCTTCAAATACCTTCTTGCACGTAGCGCGAGCGATAGCTGGATACTGACGGAGGTCCAGGACCCAAGCGATCGAGTGTCAAGTTGAATGCATCTGAGCCGTGATAACAGGATAGGCGGTTTGGGGGAGCTAGGCTCCCCAGAGGTATTGCTATATTCACCTAGACCTTGTCGCAGCAGCCCGGGCAGACTCGCAATAGGTGGTCCGATGACTATGAGGTTGCGTACGCGTGGCAGCTTCTCCAATAACATTGGAAGAAGTTGCGTGGCTTCTGGATCGTGATTGAAGTTGCCCATGTGTAGTGTCTCCACATCAGACAAAGCAGACGCGATCCGATGTATATTAGCAACATTGAATTGGTAAAATTCGAAGAGCAGGTTGACACCACAGCTGACGAGGCTTTTCTGCAAAGGCATGTCGTAGCCTGGAATATAAAGTGTGCGGCTATTGGGTCCAGAGAATAGCACCAATGTATTGCCATGTGGCAAGATCGCATCTGCCAGGGAGATGATGTAGAAGAAATCTTGCATGAGCAATGTACCCCTTGTGATCCGAATCTGAAGCTTCCTATCTAGAGGAGCCTTAAGACACACGAGAAATTGGAACGCCTGCCACGGTGCGTCGGTTACGGAGAGGGAGTGCAAGAATGGGAGTGATAGTGATGCAACCTCGGAAACCTCGTCTTCCGCCACATAGAGCATGTTTCCAAGGTGCAATGCTTGGAGCGAAGGCATCTTCCCCAAGAAACGTAACAACATCGTCAATCCGCCAGGAGGCATGTACCTGCTGGAGGATTCCCAGTTGTGGTGAGAATGGAAGATAGAGAGGTGAACCAATGTGGGGCAAAAGAGGTCGAGCGAGCTTTCCGTAGGTATGAAGTTATACAGGGTGAGGTGAGTAAGGGATAGACTGGCAGGGTTGATGTTGAAGGATGGTAGCGGATGTGGATAAGAATGGTTGCAGCTCATACTCAAGTGCACCTCTTTCAAGAAAGAAGCGTCCTTGATGTCAACTGCCGGTCCCACGAGCCGGATGTTCTTTATGTGCAGGCGTTCCAGACGGCATCCATAATCTCGCAGGAACTGCTTGAATAGTGCACGATCTCTTGTGCTGCAGTCGCGACCCAGAAAGCGTACGTTGAGAGGCATTTCTCGGCACCGAAGCAACCAGTGACGATAGTGGTTAGATGGAATTGTGATGTAGCTCCATATCTTTGGAACATTCGACGCAAGTAGTCGCCAACGGTGACACACCTCTGACAAAATGACGGGAGCATATAGTTTCCCCACTTCCCAGCTCCATGACGCGTACAGTTCGAAGATATCTGCAAGGATCTCAGGGGGAAGGGTTCCGATGGGCGTACGGTCGTCGGTAAGAAGCTGGCTAATTACCAGAGCCTGCCGTTCAGCGGTGTGCGATGCTCCCAATGCTTGCGTTGTACAGGCATGGTCACGGAAGTGGCACGCGGTAGCAGCCCGGGGCAACATTGGAGCTATGTTCCGACTGCCTGATTCTGGGTTTTTATGTCTAAGCTTTATCTCAGCATTGAGACAACTTTATGAAGGGGGTATAGCCGTTTGCCAGACTTACCAGAACTACAGCTCACTGAGCACACCAACTTGTAACCCGAAAAGTTCACGCCAGCACCGTCACGTTTCGGTCACGTTGCGACACATGCTATTTGCTTCTGTTTTGCAACAACCTCATCACAATTTCCTAAAGTAGAAAACGCGCAACTTCTCACCGGTCACTGGCTGTCACTCGCAAGTCGCTGATTCCATTACACCGCCAACTTGGTTCTAGCTAAATTTTAGCTGGTGAAATGATCTCCGCCAGGAATGGAAGTTTTTGATCTGAATGATGCTGAGCATACATCTCCCTGATGTGATTGGCTCGGAGG
>JSYW01001189.1:0-26843 GCA_000787475.1 Lentinus polychrous | reverse complement strand
AAACGCTGCACTGATGGGGCATAATCACATGTAACGCGGCACATCCGTCGGCAATCAGGAATTCAGTGCCAGATGTCTCCGTTCGGCAGGTGTAGTATTCAACCTCAAGATACTGCTAGAGTACTAGCACTGTGAGAGGCGAGAATACAACGGACAGATAAAAAGTGAAAATAACCACAAAGACGTCGTGAGCGAAACTACACGTGAGTCTCATGTAATGCGTGATGGGAACTCCAAAAATCCAGGATAGGATGAGATACCAATCCGTCATGTTCGTGTAATGCGGAAAGCAAATCTGCACGGGAGAGCATGGAGAGGAATCGCGAACGTGAATCTGGATATACAAAAGTCTGCAGTATGTCTGCGCCCTGACGGATCGGCTTTATGAGAGTTTGTAATAGAAGGACAAAGTCAACGCTTACACGTTCTCGCAGAATGCGCGCGATATGTTCCTTCGGGGCGCTTGGTGCTTCAAGGTCAGTGTGAGGCTGAATAGCAGTTTTCTGCGATGGTAATGGCTCCGAGTCTTCCGACCACTGTTTCCGAGGCTCTCTGGGTTTCCCTTTGTTTGGTTCTGGGTAGGCATTTTCGAAGGTCGGTATTAGCATGTCCTCACCGAGGCCAAGCCACTGCCTCCATAGTTCCAGCTTTTTCGCATCACGGAACTTGCGCAATGCGTTTCGACATCTCATCCAATCACCATCATCACCTCTCCAAACATCCAATCCGTCCTCCTCGCTGTCATCGTCGCGAAATATCACCGAGGGAGGTCGGGTGGCACCAGTTTCGGCGTAAGCAATCTCTGGTGAGAGGTCAGAGGGATCCTCGGCATGCCGCGATTCAATTGCAGGTCGCATCATCAAGCGTACCCATCTCCGTCGTCTTACCCATCCTCCAGCACCAAGGGGACCGACTTCGGCTCTCCAATGCGACTTTCGGAAGAACCAGTTGTATTCGAAACCATCGTATTGTGTTTGGCCATCCCCCCTCATGTCCACCATCCATGTTCTTGAGACCCACTTCCACGTACCATCTGGAAGAGGGTACTCAGATAATGAAACTGTTGGTTGCTTTTTCATGGAAGTCGAGGGAGATGGTATTGTGAACGCGGGTGGATCCCAAGGGAGGAGTGACAAACGGGAGTAGTATGGGGCAGAGAACACGGTTATGCTGCGAAGTGTGATGATGCCAGTCAACTATGCAGTGTTATACTACTTACCCTCGTTGGTTCTCGTAAAGGAATGCCCACTGGTATATATCCTTCTCATGGTTCTCCTCTAGGTTGGTAGATGTCAAGAGAGCATCATTGATCTCTACCGACTGAGGTTCGTCATCAGGCTCGGCGGAAAGCGATAGTCGCTGCAGCGATGATTGACTTCTAGACAGAAATGAGCTCGCAACCGCTTTCTTCTGTTTTGACTTCCTGAAGATGGGTGGGTGGAGGAATGATCGTTTGGGTGACACTCGCGCTCGAGCTTGTTCTACCGTAGACGGGTTATCTGGTTTCAGTAAGTCAGGCGGGGGTGGAGAACGAGAAGAGCCAGCATAAGAAGTCATGACAGCATACGGGTGACCGTACGGTAAGGTCGAAATGCAGGATAGGTCACGCAGGCTGACCGTGTGCAGTATAATGCGACGGGAACAGACCGACTGGTGACGTCAGCCGATCATTTCATTCGGTATTCGATCACTGTCGTCCGAGGCGTTCTTCATCTTCAAGTATTCTTCGTGCAAGCTTTCAACGTTACAACGATGATCACGTTATTCCGCAACACTGTCGTTCGTGCCCTTGCTTCACATCCTGCGCGTTTGACGCGGGTACGCCTAGTCAGGCCAACCCATTACTCACTTTTCTCGACCAGTGCTATCCTCCAGAACGTCAACTCGCTGTTTCCTGAACATACACTGAGAACATGTCCTGCATGCTCAACGCCTCTCCCAACACCTCTGCCAGTATGCCCCAGATGTAAACACATAGAGCCAGTGGGCCGCGACGCGCTGTATCACGAGCTTCTGGGGTTTGACTACCAGGCCAATCCTTTTGACCTTGACCAGTCTCAGCTAAGAAACCGGTTCCGCAAGGCTATGACAGTAGTGCATCCAGATTTATGGGCTGGTAGAAATGATGTGGGTCTTTGTGACTTCTGCAACCGACATATCAAGCTATTCATACACGGCGATTTACAGGACAAGCAGAAGGATGCGGAGCTGATGTCGAGTGTATTAAACACCGCCTATCGTACCTTGTCGGACCCCGTCCAAAGAGTGCTCTACATCCTGAGACGAGAAGGTATACCGGTAGAGGGAGAGAATATTTTGGACGACCCGGAACTCATTATGGAGGTTATGGAACTTCGAGAAGCAATTGAAAACGCGGATAGTCAAGAGGAAGTGGACGAGATTAGAGAGGAGAACCAGAGTAAGCTATCTATTTGCTGGGAGACTATGCTGCATCTCTTGACATCGCGTACTCTCACAGAGAGCATTGATGGACTGCTACAAGAGATATCAGGGCTCGTAGCTTCCAAGGACTGGCCCGCGGTCGCCAGTGCGGCAGCAAGGCTGAAATATCTGCGCGGGATTGACGATGCAGCGAGAAATTGGCCGAATGCAGTCAGCGACCATTAGATGACCCAGCATAATAGTCTATGTGTATCTTGACATACATAGCGCATGTGGGCTTTGACCTTCAAGTTCTTCCTCAGTCTGCAGTAGCGCAAGGTTGAGCGCAAGGCGCGCGCGTAAGCGCCATGATGGATGACTTCGGCAACCGCCGAAGTACAGTGCAGAGCTCGCAGAAGTGCTTGAGCTCTGCAGCGTACATAGCTCATCTTCATCGGTCCCTTTCCTGACTGCACACCAACCGTCATTCGAAATTGTCGATACGTATTCTTCTGAACCAGCATAGCAACCGCGTCAGCGAGAGTACGGGCGGGTTGGGTGTACGTATCTCATTTCGTGACGAGTGTCATAGTCTTAAGATCGTCCTGCAACAGTCAAGACTTGCTCTCGTCTCCTTATGCACTTTGCTCTCATCGTTCGACAGCAAAGGCGCCGCCTCCTAATGTCCTTGGACCCCCACAGACATTCCCGGCTTGCAACTGCTTCGTCCTCATCCCTGAAACGATCCTATCATAACGAATTCCACCCCGAGGACGAGCGTCGATCAAATACCGCATCACCTGTCCCATCATCCTCTTCTCAGTCGTCATCTTCTTTCGCAGGATCTTCCACAGGATTCGCATCAGTCCCTGATACTGCTTCCCAGCCTCCTAGCAAAGTACCAAAACTTGCGGACGCACGGTTTTCACAGTCACATTCACAGAAGATGTCTTATCATACCCAAGCCCCGCACGGGTCCTGGAGAGGCGGAAGACCATCCAACGAGCGGTCATACCACCAACGGTCAACCCGCGGAGGATCCAAGTTGCGACCTGCTCGGTCCAAAGCTCCCGTTCTCTCCGGACCTGTACATGACATCAAATATATCGAGGCGACTTACAAAACTAAGGACCTCAAACCGGAATGGCCTCGAAACCCCAAATCCCCTCTCTCAAATTTCTTCACCAATCATTTGGGACAACCTGTCAAGTATGAGACACAACAGATGGTCACACCGGATGGAAAGACTATATACAGGTATGAATGCGGAGCGCAGCTTGACAGACATTCTATGGTTTCTGACGATCGGGTACCCCTTCAGATGCACCGTGACAGTGCCTGATGAAGACGGCGACATCATTGCCCACGGCGACAGCAGCAATAGAAAAGACGCAGAAAATTTTGCAGCCCTGTGTGCATTGTATCAGATGGAATCGAGAAATCTGGTTGGTGCGCTTTTATGAGGAGTCTATATCATCGGTACTCATCTTCGATGCCAGTTTGAAACGGCCAAGAAGAGATCAAGAGCGGGGGATCGCTCTCTGACTCAGGCCACGTTGTCCGATGGAACTGTAGTCGATTTCGAGCGTGCACGACAATTCATGGACTACTACTGTCGTCGATTCCACTTCGGGAAGCCAGACATTGTTTACGAAAGCAAAACTCTTCGTGGCGGCGCGACTATCTGGGAGGCAGTCATGATTGTTGGTGGTCGCCGCATTGGTGTTGGAACTGGTGCCAACAAGAAGGCAGCTATGATCAGTAGCTATATCGACGTCACTCAATACTTGGAAAGCTGCGATCCTGACCTATGGAAACGCTTCGTTGAGGACGCGAAGACTGGAAAAGATATAGGCATGGCTGCCTCTTTCCTTTTCCAGATGGATGATGCAATCGAAGACCAGATACAGGACCTTTGCGAGCATATACGGAAGAGCACACTGTATCGCAAACGTCCAAAAATCGGCACGGTCCTCACGGATTCTGACGAACGCCCCAAAGAGCAGGCCACCCGCTATGTGGCCCCCAATAAACGACACGCAGACGCCGCGTCTCTCGCACAAAAATCACAGGCATTGCAGGAACGTCGAAAGGCATATTTGCAGAACCCTTCCATGGAGAAGATGCGTTCGACGCGCGCTGCACTGCCGGTATACACAAAGTCTGCTGAGTTGTTGGAGCATATATCCAAAAACGAGGTGACAATCTGTATGGCCGCTACTGGTTCCGGAAAAACCACCCAGATTCCACAGCTCATCCTCGACGAATGGATAGACCGAGGCGAGGGCGCAAAGTGCAATATTGTCTGTACGCAGCCGCGTCGTATAGCTGCTATCAGTGTCGCCGGTCGTGTTGCAGCCGAGAGGGGAGAGACTGTAGGCAAGGGGTCAATTGGATACCAGGTCAGGTTTGAGTCACAGCTCCCTGAGGACCATGGTTCCATCACTTTCTGCACTACCGGTATTTTCCTGAAGCGCATGCATTCTGCGCTGCAGGAAGGTGCCAACGCTGCCAACGCGGGCCGTCAGAATCTTGACGATGTCACCCATCTTATTGTTGATGAGGTGCATGAACGAGATGTTGACACGGATCTGTTGCTTGTGGTGCTCAAGCGTCTCCTTGCGGATCGCAAGGCTCGCGGCAAGCCACTGAAAATCGTCCTGATGAGTGCTACCATCGATCCCACCCTATTCCAACAATACTTCCCCGATGAACAAGGAAAGCCTGCCAACGTCATTGAGATCCCTGGCCGTTCCTTCCCCGTTCAGAAACACTTCCTTGACGACTTCGTACCCCAACTCATCGCCTCCTCGACTTCTCGAACGAGCTGGATCTTCCGAGACGAGTCGGTGCAGAAGTATCTGGTCAAGGAGCTGGGACCTCAGGTTCTCCCACCTGCTATGCTCTCACCGAAGCTAAAGAACCCGGAGAACATTCGAGAAGACGACGTTGAATCGCCGTACCCTCTGATCGCATACACCGTCACGTATGTGCTTCAGAACTCTTCTGACGGTCACGTCCTCGTGTTCCTCCCTGGGTGGGACGATATTACCGGTGTACAGAAGTGTCTCCTGGATAATAGGCAAAATCTGGGAAGCAACTTCAACGACAGTTCGAAATATAGTATACACTTGTTGCACTCGTCGATTCCAGTCGCAGAACAACAAGCTATCTTCGAACCACCCCCACCTGGCGTTCGCCGCATCATTCTGTCAACCAACATCGCCGAGACCTCCGTTACGATTCCCGACGTCGTGTACGTGGTCGATACAGGGAAGATCAAGGAGAATCGTTACGACCCCGAGAGACGTATCTCCTCTCTGGTCTCTGCTTGGGTTGGTGCTTCCAATTTGAACCAACGTGCCGGCCGTGCGGGTCGGCACAGACCTGGAGAGTACTATGGCATCCTCAGTCGTAAACGCGCGGATGAACTGCAGCCATACCAGACAGTGGAGATGAAGCGCGTTGACCTGAGTAACGTGGTGATGCACGTAAAGGCCCTGGACTTCCCCGGAATGAGCGTGGAGGAGGTTCTTGCGGAGCTCATTGAGCCTCCCGCGCCGGAGAGAGTGGAGGCAGCCATGCAATCTCTTAAGATGGTTGGTGCTCTGGACGAATACAAGAATCTCACGTCATTGGGCCGTGTGCTCTTGCAATTGCCTGTTGACGTCCAGATGGGCAAGATGGTGCTCTTTGGCAGCTTCTTCAGATGCCTGGATTCTGCATTGACCCTCGCTGCTATTCTGACCAATCGGGATCCATTCATGTCGCCTATGCACTTGAAGCAGCAAGCGGCCGAGGTCAAGAACTCTTTCTCTCCCGAAGAGTACCGGTCTGATGCGCTTGCTATTCTCAACGCGTACAACAAATGGTGGACAATGCAGGGTCGTGGCGAGTACGTGTCGGCGAACAGGTTTTGCATGGACAACTTCTTGTCCAAGCCCACGCTGCTGATGA
The DNA here is from genome assembly GCA_000787475.1 of Lentinus polychrous. NCBI lineage: Eukaryota > Fungi > Basidiomycota > Agaricomycetes > Polyporales > Polyporaceae > Lentinus > Lentinus polychrous. Next base: position 20,504 of record JSYW01001189.1, on the reverse strand, counting down.
TCCAGAAGATCAAGGGTCATTTACTGCAGTCGTTATACGATGTTGGTGTCATCGATGTTTCTGCCGGAGGAGCAGCCAGAAAGTGGCCGTTAAGAGGGAAGCATGATGCTGCCGTGCCTGAAGCTCTGAACGTCAATAGTAACTCGCTGCCTGTCTTGGCCGCATTGGTCACTATTGCTTCACAGCCCAAGTTCGCGATTCGAACTAAGGACAAGATTTACCGTACTGCGCAGGATAAGGTATGTCATGTTCATGTTTGTTATACCGGTTCAACATCCTGACATCAACCCTCTGCAGGCTGTCTTCGTCCACCCCTCCAGCGTCAATAACCGGAAGCGGCTCGACAACGACAAAGTACCTGAAAACGTCGTTGAGAAGCACATTCTCGCGTATGCTGAGAAGCGTCAAAACATCTCAAATGCTAGTGCCAACGCGCAGAAATTCCTTGTCAATACCACCCGTATCGACGCTCTCACGTACATGCTCTTCGGAGCATACCATACCGAGCTCACCCAACGAGGTTTGATCTGCGATGAATGGTTGCCCGTCGTCGGTAGACCTGAGGCCCTAGACGACGTCGAACGTCTGAAGGTCCTGATGGAGGCATCTATGTTGCGTGTATTCGAGGGTATCACACAGGGTCGCTCGAAGCGCAAATTTGGTGTCAGTCAAGTTGCTGCTCGTGAGGAAGATCGAGAATACGAATCCGCAGACGAGGACGACGAGTTCCGCATGAAGGACTACGCATTGACCGAGACGGAGATCCGCGAGTTCGACTTGATGACTGCCGATATGGTCCGAATTCTCGCCGACTACAACAAGTACCGGCTTGCGAATCAGAGCAGACAGAACTCCAGACCAGCTACTCCGATGGACTCCCCCGTCTTCCAGCTTACGAGGTTGCCGTCCTTCAGCGGCCACACGCCCTACGGTGGCTCGCGTTCGGGTTACTCTACTCCGGGGGGCTACAATGCTAGTGCGGCGTTCAGCTCCAGGCCTGGGACGCCTAGCAAGCTTTCCAGGAGGCTGGGCTGAATTGGGGGTGGAACAAACAAAAACATAGACCAATCCTTACTTCTCTCTCGTAATCATGCATTTTCTCCCCTTCGCAAAGCTTCGAATCCTATGTTATCATGGACGGAAATGTCACCACTCTATTGTCAATGTAGACTAGTATCATAATAGGGTCACCCCGCGAAACCACTCCATTCCCCTTCTCGTTTGCAGTTGCAGTGGTCTGTCTGATACAAGAACGGGGTAATATGCTACATATATGAGAGATGGTATCTTGTATGTGTTGCCGTTCTGCTGTTTAAAACGTAAGTATGTAATTGACGGGATCCCGAGGCCAATTCGGAAAGAGGACGCGAATGAAGCGATTATGCGAATGAAGCGATAATCTGGTGAGTATCTAGGCGATGAATAGGTCGATGAGGGACGATAATCATCGCGTCAAACGTTCGAGCTTGGAAGACGATTGCAAGGACGATAAAAGGATTGGGAGTGAGCGAATGACTGTCCACCAAACTGCTTTGAGGAGAATATCGCAGCAGATCAGACATCTCTCTGCTACCACCACCACCATGTCTCGTGCGTCCTCCCCTTCCCCGTTTCCTCTATACTCTGCTGATCTGTTTCTGCATAGAGTACAGCACTCGTATCATCGGGGCCCCCAACACGCTCGGTGAGTTCTGTGACTGTTGCTATTGCGTAGAAGGCTCATCGCAATGCAGAGCACCGCGTCTACCTCGAGCAGAACGGCCAGGTCGTCTCTCCCTTCCATGACATCCCCCTTTTCGCCGACAAGAACAATGGCATTCTCAACATGATCGTCGAGGTTCCTCGCTGGACCAACGCCAAGATGGAGATCTCCAAAGAGGAGCCCTTCAACCCAATCAAGCAGGACATCAAGAAGGGCCGCCTGCGTTACGTCCGCAACTGCTTCCCTCACCACGGTTACATCTGGAACTACGGTGCCTTCCCTCAGGTATGTCGTCTGCTGCCATCGATCTCGATCCTTGCGGATTCTGAGCGCATATATGCACATCGATAGACCTGGGAAGACCCCCAGCAAGTTCACCCTGAGACCAAGGCCAAGGGTGACAATGATCCTCTCGATGTCTGCGAGATCGGTGAGCAAGTCGGTTACACTGGCCAGGTCAAGCAGGTCAAGGTCCTCGGTATCATGGCCCTCCTCGATGAGGGTGAGACCGACTGGAAGGTTCTCGTCGTTGACGTCCAGGATCCGCTCGCGTCCAAGTTGAACGACATTGAGGATGTCGAGCGTCACCTCCCTGGTTTGGTCCGGGCGACCAATGAGTGGTTCAGGTATGCATCATATGGATGAAGAGCCATCCGATGTCCTAACATATGTTATTCTCCAGGATCTACAAGATCCCCGATGGCAAGCCCGAGAACCAGTTCGCCTTCTCCGGCGAGGCCAAGAACAAGAAGTACGCTACCGAGATCATCCACGAGTGCCACGAAGCCTGGCGCCGTTTGATCACTGGCGAGAGCCCCGCGAAGACTCCCTCTTACGAGCTCTCCATGTACGTTTCATTTGTCGCTATATGTGTAGCAAGTGGACTGAAATCAATGACAGTCGCAACACCACCATCCCCAACTCGCCCGGATACACCTCCAAGAACGACCCCGCCTACACCAGCTTGCCTCCTGACTCAAGGAAGCCTCCTGCACCCATTGAGCCTTCCAGTAAGCTCCCCTCGCGACCTTCCATGATCCATCATCTCGCTGACATCTTTCGTCCAGTTTCCAAGTGGTTCTACATTTCTTCTGCTCAGGTCTAAAATCTTGCCCTTCGGCGTGGGCTTACATGGACAGAAGGACTTCTTGATGGCTGTCTTGGCTCTGTCGGTTTAACGAGGACCCGTTGCATTGTTTGTACATCATTTACTTGCTTCGAGGGAGAAATTCAAAAAGAGGTAGTGGAACAATGCATAGACAATGTATATCATTACAGAAAGCGTCTGAGAAGCCCTCATATATGCGAGAGCAGTATTACTGGACGAAAGGTATTCTATTGAGACGAGACAACGCAAGTTCAATCTTACTGTTGAGTGTAGGAGCGCTACCTCGACTTTTCGACCGCTCCATCCTGAGCGGGTGGATATCTGCAATAGCGATCAGAAATGAAGGTGACGGTCCAGGTACCTGCAGACAACCCAACGCGTTAGTCATTTGCAAATGGGCAACCGTATGTGCATATACTGACCTTCCAGAGCAGAGAAGATGGAGTACTCCTTGGTGGTGACTCCAGAAACTGTATGAGTCTCCAACACCTTTCCTTGCACGCCCTTTTTGGTGGTGAGTTCGGTTCGTTGGTATGTGAACGTGAACGGAGGTTCTCCAATGAGGGTGAACACAATCTCCGCTTGGTCACCTGTGCGACAGTAAGATGGGCTTAACGACTCCCGGGACAAGCGAGACATGAACATTGGACATACCTTCATGAATATCCTGAATGATACGTTTCCCATGTCCGACTTGAGCAGAAGGCAGAGGATGTACGGTATACTTCAGATCTGTCACCGCAGTCTTGCACATCTTATGTTGATGTGCAATAGAGGTGACAGCAAACTCGCCCGGTTGTTCTTGGACGACGGCAAAGGGTGAAGTCTTCACTTCCTGTACATGGGACTTGCCGTTGACACGGTACCTGTAGGGGATCAGTCAGTCAGTATATGGCGAAGATATCAAAGGCAATGTCACGTACCCAATGGTCCAGGGAGGGGTGCCCTCCAGCTGGAACTGAGTAATATCTCCAATGCAATAATGCTCCCTCCTGTCGAAGGGAACAATTGCAGCAGTCTCTGCGACGTCTACCCACACCGATCTGAACAGGGGATCCGGCGTAGCCTGTGCACAATGCGAGGCATCTTGAACCGACTCAATCGTCACTAAATGAGGACCAATAGAACGGAAGCTGTACGATGGGATGTTAAGCCTCCACACGTTCTCGTTCAATTGGATGGTCTCGTGGTGGATCTCACTCGCGGCCAGGTTCTTGATAGTGAGTTCGAGTTGGAAGGGAGGGGTACCTTCCAGGACAATTACACCGTCAGCAGCAGAATAGTCGTGAGGTGTGAACGCGTCGCCCAAGCAATAGGATAATCTGTGATTGTTCTTGAACCGGGCAGAAGGTCGCATCAATACTTCTTGCTCAAAGAGCAGACGTGCCGAGCGAGGGATTATAGCATGCTTGTTCTTTGCGAGGGGATACGAGGCATCGCCGATTTGCTTGACCTCGTAGTAGATACGGCCAGCTTCAGCAGTGTGCAGTTGGAACCGTGTACGGGGCTGAATACTGCTGAAAGTGGGCTGGTCGAGTATTTTGGTACCACCGTTGTCGGCGTCCCTCGCAATGTTGTACATGATTTGGAAAGGCGGACGGCCTAGACTGTTACTGAGCATTGCATAAATCGAATAGAACGAGAAGTGCATACCAGTGAGGTCAAGGTCAACATGGTCTGGAAGACCCTCACAAATTGGTGGGAGGATATGTGAACCGTTGAACGGCTCGTATGTGGATTGAACTTCCGACGAGAGCCTAGCGGACGGTCGCGGAACCCAGTTGACAACGTAGGTTGAGCTGTCCGAGATGACCGTCCCCGGGCATTGTGAGTCTGAGATCTGCAGGAGAACACTGAGCCAGTCAAGGCATGCAAAACATGGGCATCGCTTACCTCAATGATCTCGTACGTCCCCTTTTCAGTGACTTTTAGTTCATCGTTTGGAGACGCCAATGTTGCTGTTTTGACACGGTCAGCTTGCTCCACGGTCCTGTATTTGAGTCGCCAAGGCTGTAGAGGACGGTCAGGACGCAGCCGACTAGTACCTCGTGACAACTCACCCCATCACCGGTGAGACGAAGAGGCAACTTGGCCTCTTCGCCCTCCAAAATGGTTATTTGGCGTCGTTCTGCCGAGCCGTAGAACTTGGCGGTAGGCTTTGGATGGTTCAGTGACCCGAGTTACTTAGAGGCCATTATCAAGCATACCTTGACGCGTCGGACGTTGACCGTGATGCCAGGGGCAGATAGAGTACGCTTACAACCATACGCATCCTCCACGCTGACGAGATCGATCTCGAATGAACCACCGTCACGATCGATAGCGGGTGGAATGGGAACTTTGAGGGACTTGCGCGGCGTTTTGATATTGTCGAACCGAACCGTCTCAGATCCCTTCGGTCCAACAACTTGTACGTCTAAGTTCCATGGGCCTGTTCCCTAGAGTAAACGAGAGCTATCAGCACAGATGCGGGAAACATAGGTTGCCATAGTGTAACATACTCGCAACTCCACATTGACGTCCACGGTATTCCCAGAGCAGCTATTGATTCTCCGCTTATTTCTTCCTCCCCCACTCGAAGCACCAACGAAATCGGCCGAAGCAGGTGGATGTACAACCTGATCGATACTAGGACCCTTCAAAGGAACCTTCTTGTAATTGGCATCACTCATTCTGAGGAAAGTAAAAGTATAATGGCCGCTACGCTCAGGTTGGATCGTGATATCTCCTCGCGACGAAGCAAAAGTCTTGGCCACTTCACGAGCCGGTTCGTCGTCACGTTTCATGCTGTAGAAAACTTGGAAGGGTGGTGTTCCGTGCAGAACCAGGGAAGCTGACACGCCAATGTCTCCCGAGCTACCTCAACGGTCAGCGAATCTGACAAGGAATATGGTGCATGAATCATACCATTCGTGGATCTTCTTCCATTCAATTTCAGCTGTTGGCAGGGCCTTTTCGACGACTTTGCAGGTCTCTGGACTAAGCACGTCTCCCTCGCAGTGCGCACCCTTGATCCCAGTGATGGTGTATTCGCCTGGTGCACTGGCACGCAAAGTCAATTCCGTCTTATCACCTTGGGTGCTGAAGTTTTGCGTCCAAGGCTTGTATCTCTTGTCTTTCTTTGTGCCGTCTTCGCTCTCCGGTGGTTGGTACTTGACAGTGACATCCCAAGGTGCGTCCTGGCTGTCTACGTCTCGCGCAGCGATAGTAAGAGGTGCTTCCGAACCGATGAGGAGGGAGGCGGGCGCGCCTGGCCCACAATGTCTGAAAGACACCTTTGGGCGACGAAGCACGGTTGCTGATCTTGCAACCTTCGGGTCCAAATGACCATGCTTGGTATCTGGGTGGCTGATCGTGACTACGTTCCCCAGGGCATCAATGACAGCCTCCAATACATAGGAGTGCGAGCCGAGAGTATCCAGAGGTACGGTCAAGGGGATTGTGAGCTGTTCCGGTGCCCTCAGGCCAGCATTCGCCACGCGTCTGCCTTCATCCTGCGAGTGAGCATGTACGTGAGTTTCGCCCTCGATACCCTCCACCATAAATGGTTCCCTGCGTCCATTCACATCTTTGTGCCACTTTAAGCTCAACGGGGGTACACCATAGATGCTGATTTGCAGCTGCAACTCCTCTCCGCCGCCACTCGCCAACGTCGGGGACGCGCAACGAAGCTCGGAATCAGGGATCATGACACCGTCATCAACGAATTCAGCACGAGGACAAGGCGCGATGGTAAGTTCGGTTGGAATCACCAGGCGTGCATCAATTCCAGAGGCATCCACGACGCGTTCTAGTCGGAGCACCCCAGGTCTGCTGAGACGGATATGCTGCATGGATTGGGTCTTCTGTAGCGAATACCCATGGTGCGAAAGAACAGGTTCCTCCTCCTCTTCATCGTCGTACTCGTCATAGTCTTCTGTGTTCCGCTTGATCATTGACGCGACCTTCGCAATCTGCAGAGACTCCAACCTGGCCTGCTCGATTGCTTTGAGATCCTTCGGGTACAAGTCAACCTTCTCGACCTTGGCAGCATGCCCGCTCTTCGATCTATGGTCGGAGGTATCGGCATCGGCACCATGGCCCAGAGGTGTCAGGGTATACCTAACATTCGAGGGATTCGTATTGTTGAGCAACAAAGGAATCAAGATTGTTTGACCGGGGTTCGCAATGCAGAACGTCTGCGCGTAAGGGTTGAGTTGGGCTGTGCTAATCGGAGACATGCGAACTGTATGTTGACCAAGGAGGTGAGCATCTTTCGCACTGCTCGAAGCGAACAGAGCTCCAAGGCCTGGTACGTTTGCCAAGCTGAACGCGTTCCCCGTAGACACCAGCTCTGCGCCATCTATTAGGAAGTCCTGGTCAGCCTATGTATGTAACCGTCATGCAAGGAACATACTTGGTACTCCAATGCCTGGGGAAATCTTCCAGCTACCTCCGATCCCGAGGTTCAGTGTGAGGCCACCAAACAAGAAGGCGTCTAGTAGACATAACGAGACTATTTGCAGTATAACCACCGACTTGGCATAGTTGAGTCGAGGTATTCGGAGAAGAGAGAGGGCTCCGCAATATAGGAAATCAAAGAAAATCCATTTCCTCGTATATGAGCTACTTTGAGAGGGGTCCCCTAGAAAGAGGTAATTGAAGAAGTCGAACACTTTTATGGCCTGGGGGAATAGATCTGTTCACAAGCTCCAACGCGATGATTGTGAAAGACAAACCTGACATAGGAGTCCAAGGCTCAAGTAGTACAGTCGTTGTGAGGGCACGTCCAGGACATTCTCAGGTATTAGCGGCTTGGAGCCGTTTGCTAGGTTTGCTTTGCTTTCGGCAAGTTTCGACATATTGTCCCACCTCCGGATCGTTTCAGAATTATGGGAAGTGGCGTAGCAATGCGATCATGAAAGGTGCATAACAGTTCGGCGATGGTTCGTAATAGAGGCGAAGTGTAGGAGACCGCCACAAGTACAAAGCGAAGCAGACAGGCTGAGACGACACTTCACGATCGCGCGCCGCACGTGATCGCAATCACCCGAGGCGCGTTGACACGTTGATGGACGCGTCTCAAACGCGTTATACACCCTACCCATGCAGTGTCCCTGCGAGTGGGAGATGGAGTTAGGAGTGTGTACTATAGAATTCAGACATATGTCATGCTGAGACATGTGCATGAGTCGGGCCCGCGGCGGGAATCTCGCAACATTTGGACAACAACAGTCAATAAATGACGTGTCTATGCAAGAGTGAACGGAGAACAAGAGCATTCGAAAGTTCTTGTAAGTTGTGACTGAGATGCACATAAAGTAGAAGGAATCCATCCACGAAGCTAGAGCATAGGGCACAGAGTAGAGAGGAAGGAATGTGGTACAATGCTTAACGCGCCATTCGCAATGGAACATGGGGAAAGCAAAAATATATAGACCGTTGTCAGAATACAGAATGGTAGCCAAGCGCAGCATTGGTGAATGGAAGCAGTGTGGACAAGGAACGCTAATTTACTACTTACGACGGAGAGCATTAGGTGTACGGGTATGAAACAGATCATCACATATTCGTAAGAGTCCAAAAGGATGGATAAAATTGTGCGTCATACGATCTGCAGGTAATTTGAAGGCGCGACTGGATGAGAAGTAAATCACATCAGTGTCTAGAAAGAGCATATCGAGACGAGCACTCACTTCCAATCTGACCATCCGCTTTCTTTGCCTGCCACCATTTTGCATTCTTATCAATGATTTCCAATATCTCTCCCTTCTCGAATGATATTTCGTTTGGATCATCGAGTGAAGCTTTGTCTGGGGGATTTTGTTGAGTATAAGGAATGGTGTTACACCAAACAACTTACATGTGTACAACGCTTTTGCGCGATACATGAATTGGTCTGGTCCCGCACTGAGATCTGCAGCAGGAGCAGCAGGAGGGCTGGTGCTTTGAGGACCAGGACCGCCGCCGGCGCCGACACCTGCAGCACCACTACCCATTAAGGGCGAACTCAGGCCTGCGTTGTTATCCGCACCGCTAATCGAACCCGCTCCTCCACCAGATTGCACGTTGCTAATACTGCCGGCACCACCCAAACTACGATTGTCCACGCTTTGTGCTTTGAAGCTGTTGTTCTGACTGCGCATGGGTTCGTTGAAACTATTCCCACCGCCCATTTTCATATCGTACCCAACTGCACCGCCCGGAGGTGCAGAGTAACCAGCAGCATATCCATTCCCTGCACCCATGTTGTGAATCGACATTGGACGAGTTCGACGACGCCTGGAAGGGGGAGTGAGGCCGCCTGTACCGAGCGAATTGAAGACATGGAACATGAGGGAATCCTCTTCCGACGTGAAGTATAGAGTCCAAAGGATGTCGACGACAGCCAAAATGAGCCAGCCAGCGGCCATGGCATCTAGAGATGCTTCGCCAGAGAAGATTCCCTGGTTGACGCCGATTACTGCGAAGACGATAGCAACAGCGCCGAAGACTGAAATTTGGAAACGGTGCATGGCTATTGAGTCGGTCGCGAGTGTGTGCAGTACGCCAAGGATAAGGAATAGTTGGAGGAATATGGAGAACCAGAGTACACCGACGGGGCCATGGCCGACTAAGGGAGTGCGCAAAGCGTTAGGATGTACGCACGAAGGTGACCTCACGACTCACGTTGTGCGGTAGCAATGGCCTGTCCAATAAATGCTACAAACCACCCGATCTGAGGTCACACCAGCGTCAGTTATGTTTCGCAGATGCGGAACAACCATATATACTCACCACTGCAAGGATTGTGGTGAACAAAAAGAGGTAATGCGTGAGTATAGGCGTGAAGTCAAGCCCTTCGCTCCCTCGTGGCGGCATGTCGAATGACGAACTTCCTCTCGGTCGTATGATTACACTCCACTTCAAGGGGGGTGTCTTTTGTCACAAGAGGGCGGGGACGCGGAGATGTAGCAGAGGGCGCGAAGGACGCTACGCAAAGTTCGAGTTGAACGTGTTGAGCGACAGGCGGTCGAGCGCTAGACTGCGGTGAGCCGGGGCAAGATGCCCACGGTCCCAGAAAGCGGTCGCTTCGCAGACTTCCCTAGTACTAGTGCGCTACCAAATTGTCTGCAGCTTTGAAGCTTCATGCCAATGATAGTGGCAGATTGACAGTGCCCGCAATGATACATAGTACAGCAGTTTCATCCAGAGATATCGGTGACAGGGTAACAACCTGTTCAGCATTCCTGCAAAGCTTCAACATCAATTGCAACCGCCGTGACGGTAGTGGTCAACATTCAAGTTGCCATTCAAATCTATCTATTCGCACAATGCAAGACGACGCATGTTGATTTATCTCGCCGGAAATCAAAAATGCGTACGACAAGCCTCGGCCTCCCCCTCGGTGCCGTTCCTCTCTTTGCTGTAAGTACAATTTACCACCCCGGAGACCCTGGTCTCTGAGGTCTGCGAGCGCGCCGGCGCCGAAATTTGCAAAATTGACCTGGTAATTGTTTCGTATGACAAGCTGTGATTACAGGCTCTGCGCGCGGGACCCCTCATTGAGTCTTGACAGACGTGCTAACTCATCTACGTGTATCATAGGGGCAAGATTGACTCTGGTATGACAGCATGAAATATCGTCTGGTCTAGGCGTGTTCACGGCGTGCATGACGGAAGCAGCTGAAACGCATTTTCACCTGCAGCCGTCCTATCCGCCGGCTTTGTCATGGACACTTACGCACCCCTGTCCTTCTTGGAACGATTTGGCCGAGGTCCTGCTCTGTAAAATACTCAAATAATGCCAGGCTCCTTTTTGCTTTCATCCTTCGCGCCCTCGATCTTCTTCATGGCTTTCGTGCCGCTTCATGCCACTCGTCTGAGCGAAGCAGACGGCTTGTAAAGTCGGAAGGGCGAAACATGTCACAGCTGCATACCCTCAACCTCTGTCCGGCATCCCACATACGCATGTTGTCCAGTCTTATTCCCTGGGCAAAACTTCGGTCAGATGGGCCTCCCAGCGCAGTTTGTTTCGGTCTCCGGTATGTTGCCATAGTACTTGCAGGTGCTCTGGCAGCCTTAGGGTGGCTCCTATTAGTGAGAAGTCCCATGGATTTCCCGACATATTCGGAGTAACTGACGATACTCTTCCAGAGTATACTGTCGATCCTCAACCAGGTCTTATTGACCAGTTTTGGTACCCGAACGTCAGCGAATCCCAACCCACTCTTCCTCCGAGAGAAGTCCCCCGAGCGTCAACCGTCGAAGGATAACGACGTCCCCCTCTTCCGAAAGAGGAATCAGCCAGAGTTACGCCTGGACGCTGCACGAAGAGGTCGGTTGAATGACCCCGCCGTCGACAGTAGGGGACGTCCCCCCTTGTCCAAGCCTGAACGGAATGCATCGCATCCTCATGTTCGATCACCTCAGTCTTCCGGTCAGCGTGTGCTTACCGGGATCACTGCAGAAGAAGACCGTTCTCGGTCTTCCTCTTCATCTCCCCACTCCATAATATCAGACCTTCCTAATAACCAAGGCGCGATTTCGAAGTCGACCAACGGCTTTGCTGCGTCCCCCGACGCCGCCGAGCTCGGTACGAACTCTCGATCCGTGTCCCCGAAGAGTTCTTCCATATCCGCTGAGGATAGCCGAAAGACGAAGCATTCTCGTATAAGATGCCTAGGTCGGTGGTTCACTTCCATACCCAAATCCACACTCAACAATGCTAACCATCAACCAATTAGATCGGCTGCCATCCAGGAAGAACGCAACTGAAGGGCGTATAAAGACCCCTCCGCCACCTCGTCGTACGGACCCGTATCAAGCACCTTATTTCTTCCCAACTCCCGTGTCCCCAGATGCTCTCGATTATGTGCAGAAGGTTCGCGCTGAACGGACGGGAAGAACCCCTGTTGGGTCTCCGAGTCGATCTCCGAGACGCAAGCAGTCAACTCAGTCCTCATCGTCTTCGCGACGCCCGTCGCTCGAACCGGATGCATCCCCGTCGCCCTCGAGAGCCAACCTTCCGGAATCCATGCCGCCCTCTCCGCAGAAGCGTACAATTCAAATACAGGAGGAAGAACCCGTGTTGCACAGAAGTGCTACTGCAGAAGATTTTCGCGGTAGGAAGCAGGGAAGACGGCACTTGTTGAGGTCAATATCACATAATGTTGAACGAAGGAACTCGACTCCAAGTCCCCTCACACCTTCTTCCACTGCGTCCAACGAAGACCATACACCAGCGTCACCATCCAGCCGTCCACACAAGAAGTCTGGTCTGACACGATTATGGAGGTATGTAATAACCAATGAGTTACGTTCCGCCCCGTGCTTACATATAGTGCTTAGACGTAGCCATGACGAAGCGTCACTCCGCACTGCTATGCAGGGCGATGTGTCACCTTCTGACAAGGCAGCTCAACCTGTATCAGATGTTCATAAGAGTCCCTGGCAGATGCTGTTTCACCATCGTCGTTCATCCTCTGTGCATTCACCCAAGTCGTTGGACCGTCGCAGGACACGGAGTGATTATTTCTCCAAGAGCACGGCTGAGAACAGTTGATTCCTTACAACGCTCAGGTAGCTCCCCTCTAGAATGCAAATCCCAATACAGAATGCATCATCATTATTGTAGCTGCAACGCACGTTATTTATCATCAAATTGACCAACTCCCCTCTCGCTCCTTTTGTTTGTTACTCATCTTTTACTGTAATTCTACCGTATAAACATCACCTGTTCGAGTACCGTAGCTTGTCGCATCAAACTGATTTCAAGTTCATACGTACGGATCTTGACTGAGCAATACACTCCTCGTGAGCATGGATCCGGAATTCATCGATATTCATCCTGCTAACTGGGTGGCAATGAGTATGAGTCCCGAGTCGAGGGGGTACATCGAAGAACGGAGATAAGATGGCCAATTTGACGCGATAAGATAACTCGGCAACTTGGAGATCTCGAAGGCAGATCAAACGACCGGGCTGGCGTGCCATTCTGCTCTTCCCCGCTCGAAGGTCTGCTTGGCCCAACTTCCGCCTATTCACCCAAACGGAGCTCTTGTTGTCCCCCATCTTGCGTTCTGTTTCTACGTTTTGTCGATGGACACTCCAGGGCACGACCCGAAGCTGCCTCCGTCACAGCGAGGGTCACCACCGCCCAACGACCTCTTCAACGACCCCGGGCTGCACCATCCTCTGGCCAGCCGGCCGGGTACATCTGCTTCGAGACCGCGCACTCCTATGGGTAGACACGTACTATCCTCTTTGAATCCCCAACATCCTCTACGCGAATCCGCAATGCAAGACTCCATCCATCCCTCCTCTCGCCCCAGGACACCCGCAGCCACCTCAAGGACTCCGAGGCCAAATGGGCCGCAGAGTGGGCCACTCGGTCCTGAGGGTGACCCTCAAGCTATGAATTCCGGAAGACCGAGGTCTCCCGATCGTCCATTGAACGTCTCGGATGCTCTGACGTACCTCGACACGGTGAAGAATCAGTTCCATGAACAGCCGGACGTGTACAACCACTTTTTGGACATCATGAAGGATTTCAAAAGCCAACAGTGAGTGCTCCTTCTCTCTGAAAATCGTTTCCCATTGCCTCTCTTCTGCTCCTCCGGTGTTCGCTGCCGATTCTGTCGGCCTTGTCGAGCGCCACATCCGCCAGATTGTCTCTACGTTCATTCGGTTTGGTTTGGAAATGCTCACTCGTTGGCTATAGGATTGACACTCCTGGTGTGATTGAGCGTGTCTCCACCCTATTTCAAGGCAACCCCGAGCTCATTCAGGGTTTCAACACTTTCCTCCCGCCTGGCTACAAGATCGAAGTCTCCCAAGACCCTCGAAACCTGGACAGGATCACCGTCACCACTCCGTCTGGCGTCTTATCCCAGTTGAACGGAGTGTTGGGCGGCCCTGTACGCTTAACCCAAAGCTCCTTCCATGGTCCCCCATATCTCCCTCAATTTGGCCCACCTCCAGTATTGCCCATCGGAATCGGGCCAGGCTCACGACCGTCCACACCGCTAATTCACGCGGTCCCTCATCATCTCCCGGGTTTCATTGACCCAGCACCGTATTCTCCTCATATGGCTGGCTCTCAGGCGGCTGCTGCTGCTAATGTGCTCGGGGGACTGGGTGGACGACCCACCGAAGAGACGTCACCGAAGGGAGAATTCAACCGCGCGATACAGTTCTTGAACCAGATCAAAGTTCGATACGCGAGTGAGCCCGAGACGTACAAGCAGTTCCTAGAGATATTGCAGACGTATCAGAAGGAACAGAGACAATTACATGACGTGCGTATACATTCCTGCTTGGATCTCGTTTAAAGTGATTTGACGCCCGGTAACAATGACACCAGTCTCAAGTATTTGCCCAAGTCTCGGTCCTGTTCAAGGATGCTCCCGACCTCATGCAGGAGTTCAAAGCATTCCTACCAGAGGCTTTGGGCCCCTCCTCTCAGCATGGTGGTCTCATTGGAATCATGCCCCATCCGCAACCGGGGCCCAGCACCTCTACATGGGATCAAGCGGAGTCAGCTTCCACTGCCGGAGACAAGACGAAGGCTCCCAGTCGTAGACGAAAACGAGGAGCTGAGAAGGAGCCTCCCGCGCCAGCAAAGAATGCTGGTGGAAGAGTGCGTTGTTGGTTTTTTGGATGTACGCCTTTGTGCAGATGCTAACATGCTATATTGTAGGCTGCAAAGAAGGCAAAGACAGGGCACAAGCCAGAGCCCGGCTCACCGAAATTTTATGAACCTCCTTCGCCTCAACCACCTCCTGCTACTCATGTCATCCCCGCTCCCCATCCGCCTCGCCAACCTCCTCTGCCGCAGCAAACATTTATCAACGGGAACCATGCGCCCATAGCAGGACCGGCCCCAGCGAATGTCATCGTCCAACCGCCACCTCAAGAAGAGATCATATTCTTTGACAAGGTCAAGAAGGCACTTGACTCTGCAGGAACTTACGACGAGTTCCTCAAGTTGCTTGAACTCTACTCGATGGATATCATCGATACCCGAACGCTGATCGAGCGTTCGGACTTGTTCTTGGACGCTGAGCTCATGACCCAATTCAAAGAGCTCATGGGTTGGGAGGAGACGATATCCAAAGAGGAGAATGGTCCCCCCATGAGTATCCGAACGGCTTATCCCGAAGCTGCCGCTCCTCTAGACCCTGCTGATGGTCACGGACCGAGTTATCGAAAGCTGCCACTTGCTGTAAGTCAACATTCTTGACAACTGCTTCCGCAAATTGAGTCGCAATTGAATCACTTGACCGTTGGATATAGGAGGTCAAATTGGCCTGTTCAGGACGGGACGAACTAGCGCGTTCGGTCCTGAACGACGAATGGGTCTCCCATCCGACATGGGCATCCGAAGAGTCTGGATTTGTCGCGCACAAGAAGAGCTCGTTCGAAGAAACGCTTCATAGGAGCGAAGAAGAGCGACACGAATATCAAGTCCATCTCGAACAAATCGGTCGGACGATTGCCGTGTTTGAACCTCTAGATGCTCGGATCGAGGAAATGACTCCCGAGGAACGTGCCCAGTTCAAGCTGAAACCTGATCTCGGCGGTACGTGTCCACATATATACGAAAAGATTCTCAAGAAGATATATGGTCGGGAGGCCGGCGCGGAGGTGATCAGGGCGTTGCAGGAGAATCCTTCCGTAGCCGTGCCTGTCGTTCTCGCCCGCCTGAAGCAGAAGGAGGAAGAGTGGAAGAGGTTGCAGAGGGAGTGGAGTCGGACGTGGCGCGAGGTCGATTGCAAGAACTTTTACAAGGCGCTTGACCATCAGGGGATCACGTTCAAGGCGAACGATAAGAAGGCTATTACTTCGAAGGCGTTCGTACAGGAGATTGAGGCGGTCAAGACGGAACAGACGCAGGCCCGTGAAAGGGCGCGAGAGTTCAAGTTCCCCAAGAGCTCGTTCGCGAACGGAGTGGAAGCCCGGTTTGTCCCTCCAACCTATGGCTCGGTGGGATACCAGTTGCAGTACGAGTTCCAAGACATGGACGTACTCCAGGATGCCGTCAAGATGGTGTACACGTTCTTGGACCACTCCTCATCCCAATACAGCCCCTCCGAACGCAGAGCCGTCGAGAGGTTCTTGCGGACTCTCGTTCCGCTTCTCTTTACGGAATCACGTGACCATGAGTTACTCGCAGAAGTAGACCAGGAGAATGATCGGATGGAAGAAGATGCCGACGAAGAAGGCGGAGAGGCAGAGTCGCAAAGCGGGAGACGTTCTGCAACGGACAATGGTCCATCGTCCGGTGTCCCACCTGGTGACCTTCGGAAGCGACTACTAAAGACCGTCCGCGAACGGTCACCCAAGGGAGGTTCGTCCAGTTCGACGACTGCTTCTGACACACCCGGCGCGGTGGAAAGTCCAGAAGTAGCCATGAAGGATATTGACCGTTCAAACGTAGAGGACAAGGCGACTGCCCATACTCAACCCTCGACTAAAACCCGCACTAATCCCGAGGACTCCTGGATCCGAGAGTTTGTGGCTTCACCCTCTTCAGAAGGGGTTCAAGCGGATGGCAGGTCTGGAACGAAGGGTGCAGGCGGAACCTCCGTTTCAAGTCGGCCCTTCTTCGCGAACACGACGTTCTATACGCTGCTCAGGTTACTTCAGGTGACGTCTCTTTCTCCTTTTTCTGGTCCATATAACCACCCTTGTCGGGTTACTGACATTTGGTGTGGGATCCCGGCTGTCTTTCTCATCCTTGCGCTTGCCTGAACTGCGTGACATATCTTCTTCGCTCCGTGTCATGGGTTGGATAACAGCTGCTATACTCGCGTCTGTTGATGTGCAAGGAGATTGGCGCGGCGGCCGCCAAGGAAAATCACGCGTCGCTCATGGCGAACCCTGTCGCTGTCGAGCTCGGACTGGACGACCCCAATGGACCGCCGGTGCTGTTGGCGCAAGCGATCGAGGCTGTTGGCGGTGGCAATGGCAGCGAGAAACCGAACGTGCTGTACATGTATCTGTTGGATGCATGTGAGAAGATGTTTGAGAATGAATTGGATCAAGCGACATTCGAGGAGCACATGCGGTGGTTCTTTGGCACCAAGGTGACGTAGCCCTTGTCCTATGTGGTCTATTCCCAGCGGCGTTTGACTTACTGCTGTCTGACAGGCGTACAATGTGTTCACCCTGGACCGAGTCATTACGGCTATTATCAAGCAGGTATAGTCCCGGCGCTGACTCGGTAACCTAAACTAGTGCTGACAGAACTCACTACAGGTGCAAACCATTCTATCTGACAATAAATGTCAAGAATTGTGGTATTTGTTAAAGAAAAGCCGGGGCAAGGAAACGGCGAAGGTCGTCGATATAGTTCGATACCGGCGGGAGGCAGAACGTAACACCGGGTCAGATGAGCATCTGTACAAGGTTGATTGGGTACGTGACTGGATTAAGTTTGCGACAAAGAGGAAAGAGATGACCTGAAGCAGGAGATGCGCACGCGGACGATGCGAATTCAACTGATGGGCACGAACGAGCCGAGCGTGGAGGGAAGGACGGAGGAGGAGCGGTGGCGGGAGTACGTTGCGACGTATGTGACGCGGTATCCTACCGAGTGGCTGCCAGAGGGACGCGGACGGACGCGACGCGTCTTTTTGCGGAGGTGAGTAGATGGGTATTTTTGGCGGTGTGTCAAAAGCGCAGCACGGGCATGGTTGGCTGGAAGCAGGGATGGACGGAACCTTGCTATTTCTGGGGGCGACCAATCGGAATGGAAGCATCTGACT
Source organism: Lentinus polychrous (assembly GCA_000787475.1). Lineage (NCBI taxonomy): Eukaryota > Fungi > Basidiomycota > Agaricomycetes > Polyporales > Polyporaceae > Lentinus > Lentinus polychrous. The sequence continues at coordinate 2,965 of JSYW01001189.1, read as the reverse complement.
GATATCACCGCGTGTTTGGATATAGGTGCATGATCGAAGGGGACGAGGGGGAACAGGCGAGGGAGGAGGCGACGAGCCTAGGCGTGTGGATTGAACCGGGGACGTACAAGCTGCAGTACGAGGCCGGGAGTGAATATGTGCTCTGGCGACGGCGGGGACATGCGCCGGAGCTGGAGGCACGGGCGCGGGCGCGGGAGGCTGAGCGGCGGCGGAGTCGGTGGTTGCGGTGAACGGTGGCGGGATGCGCTGCTCGCTGTTCGCTGTTCGCTGCTCGCTGCTCGTCGTCTCAGGGCGGCGTCGGGTGCAGATCGATGGTACTGTAGTATATTTGGACTCTGGATTGTATTAATAGCACATGGGCGGCTGCTAATTATATTCGGGCATAAGAGAGTGTGCACTGCCGGCGTCTCTTGCAACCCATCATCCCCTTTCCCTTGTTGCTGGCCTCTTTGCTCTTGGCTGCCCTTGGCCGTCTGCAGTCCCGCCTCTCCGCTTTGTCTTCATCTCTCTCTAGTGCTCTCCTACCTTGTCTTTGCTTGGCACTACCTACCCGCCGCCTCTCCTGCCCGGAGAGTACCTATGGCCAAGCCCAAGCATGCCCCATCACCGGCCACGAGCTCATCCCAGTCTCATCCTTCCACCTTCCGCACACGGAGGTCTTGCTCAAACATTGCCCCCTCGTCCGGCATCCTAGTTTTTCTTGCGTCCTTGTCAGCCTCTGTCGACGGTCATCCTCTCGACAACTCTGCTCCCCCACCTGACTTTCTCTGCCCCAGCATCAGCAGCGATTACTCCTCCGAAGCCCGCCCACCTTCCCCAAAACCTCGCCGTCTCCGCTCTCGCTCGGACCCGTCCTCATCCTCAGAGTCTGCATCCCCATCAGTGCCCGTCACCAAGCCAAAGCGCGGCACTCGACCTCGCCCGTTTGTACCGGACAAATACATCCAGGGCCCCGACGGCCGTTGGCGCAAGAGCGAGAACTGGACATTGTATGGCCATTGCACAGTGAGTCCCTCTTCCTTCCTTTGCTCCCCCTCCGTCCCCAACGTTCATGTCATCAGCCCGGCCAGTGTCCCTCATCCGTAGAGTATGCTACCGTCGATGCTACCGCTACCGTCGATTCTTCCTCAGACCCCACCTCTGTCTCCAACAGCGCCGAAGATCTGAGTGCCATGGAGTCCAAACTGCCCCCAGGCTGGCCCGCTCGTTCAAATGACGACACCGTCCTCAACGCAGTCATTCTCACTCTCTCCCTCGTCCTCGCCGTTTGCATATGCACCTTCATGATCGCCTGTATAGCCTGGCGAAGAAAGCGGAAGAAACGGGCAAAAGCAGATCTGGAGAAAAAATATAGGGCTTCCCGCTCCTCCCTCAGCACCTGCGACACCGAGGGCGAGACGGAAGAAAAGAAGCGGATGCGCTCTCATCAGCGCATGTGGGCCAAAGCGAGTGCCAGATGGCGGGAGAATGTCCGCCTGTCCGCGCGCAGACGTCGAGCTCAGCGATCTATGGCATCGCTCAACAGTCAAGCTCAAATATCCAGAACTTCTTTCGCAGACATGGCCTCTACCTCTGCTGTCGAGATTCGCCCACCGTCTGTGATTGCTTCGTGCGCTACCCCGCAGTCCTCGCGTCCGACCGACGGAGAAGAGACGGAACACGTCGACTCGCACCAACCACAACCACAGTCCCTGCCCGATCAGGAAACCGCCGCACCCTCCAGGCCACCTTCCTACTTGCGCGAATCACACAGCACCCTTCCCCCTTTGTTCACTCATGTCGATCGTCAACCCTATCAGTCTGTGTCTCACCTCCATCATGGGCGGCAGTTGGATTCCGAAGCCACCGGAGCTATGACTGACGCCAAACTACGTCCCCAAGAGGAAACCGTTGTCGTTGATGAGTGCGATACCGCGCACAACGACGGCCTCCCGCCGCCGCCACCCACGGTACCCGACGCTGCACACGTAGCGACGGACGACAAGACTGTTCTTGCTCGCATGGCTGCCATGGCTTCTGCTCCGGAGGATGATCACATGCACGGTGAATCGTCGGCTGTGACTGACAGTTTTCTCCCCGTCGTACCGTCGGTCCCTATCATGGAGTATGAAGAGTTTGACCAGCATGCAGAGGCTATCGAACATTCCCTCCAAGGTACAGGGTCTACATCCGGTTCATCAGTCCCACCATGTCCATCCCCTTCGTTACCTTCCACACCCGTGCCATCTTACCCCGCTGACTCACTTCCCCCTCCTCATGAGGACCGGAACGGTGCACAGGCGAGTATACTGCCACCTCCTCCGTCGAAAGCCGCTCCGACTTTCTACGATTACCCGGCGTCGTTCGAGGAGGACTATTATATGAGCATGGGACTGGACGAGCATGCTGGACCTTCAGCGCCTCCATTTGAAGCACCTGGCATGCTCATTGTCCCTTCCATACCTGATGGTGATGCCGTGGCGAGTGATGGAATGAACATCCATTTGGCGGCCTCTGCTCCGAGTGCGCCGCCGTTGGATGAGGAAGATCTCATTCCGAGCGCGCCTCCGCTGCTTTCAGATGAGGATGAGGAGGACGCTGGGGGTCCTCTTGAAACAACTTCGTCTTCGTCTTGTGGGCCATCGAGGGGGGTGGGGGAAGCGTCCTCGCTTGCTCCAGAGTCAGGGTCGGCGTCTGGTCATGATTCGCAGGCACGTCATGAGACGTCCACGAACCCGCCGGGATACATCCCATGACGGCAGGTATGTCATGAATCGTCAATGGCATACATACAGATGGGCAGAGAAGGCGACGGGAAATCCACCACCGACGAGGATTCACGAATCCCCGGTTCTTATGTATCGTTAATCATATATCTTTTCCTCTATTTCACTTGGTTGGGTTGGGGAACCAAAAATGCATGGACACACTTGCACGCGGACTTTCTCTCTCCAATCGTCATTTGTCATTTGCATTAACGGCATTG